>RJWK010006828.1:0-51413 GCA_004363435.1 Platanista minor | reverse complement strand
TATGTGCCACATCTTCTTTATCCATTCATCTGTCGATGGACACTTAGGTTGCTTCCATGTCCTGGCTATTGTAAATAGTGCTGTAAGGAATTTTGTGGTACATGACTTTTAGAATTATGGTTTCTCAGGGTATATTCCCAGCAGTGGGATTGCTGGGTCATATGGTAGTTCTATTTTTAGTTTTTTAAGGAACCTCCATACTGTTCTCCATAGTGGCTGTATCAATCTACACTCCCACCAACAGTGCAAGAGGGTTCCCTTATCTCCACACCCTCTCCTGCATTTATTGTTTGATTTTTTGATGATACCCATTCTGACTGGTGTGAGGTGATACCTCATTGTAGTTCTGATTTGCATTTCTCTAATGATTAGTGATGTTGAGCATCCTTTCATGTGTTTGTTGGCAATCTGTATATCTTCTTTGAAGAAATGTCTATTTAGGTCTCCTGCTCATTTTTGGATTGGATTGTTTGTTTTTTTACATTGAGCTTCATGAGCTGCTTGTAAATTTTAGAGATTAATCCTTTGTCAGTTACTTCATTGGCAAATATTTTCTCTCATTCTGAGGGTTGTCTTTTTGTCTTGTTTATAGTTTCCTTCGCTGTGCAAAGCTTTTAAGTTTCATTAGGTCCCATTTGTTTATTTTTATTTTTATTTCCATTTCTCTAGGAGGTGGGTCAAAAAGGATCTTGCTGTGATTTGTGTCATAGAGTGTTCTGCCTATGTTTTCCTCTAAGAGTTTTACAGCGTCTGGCCCTACATTTAGGTCTTTAACCCATTTTGAGTTTATTTTTGTGTATGGTGTTAGCAAGTGTTCTAATTTCATTCTTTTACACATAGCTGTTCAGTTTTCCCAGCACCACTTATTGAAGAGGCTGTCTTTTCTCCATTGTATATTCTTCCCTCCTTTATCAAAAATAAGGTGACTATATGTGTGTGGGTTTACCTCTTTAGGATTCTCTATGTATAGTATCATGCCATCTGCAAACAGTGACAGCTTTACTTCTTCTTTTCTGATTTGGATTCCTTTATTTCTTTTTCTCCTCTGATTGCTGTGGCTAAAACTTCCAAAACTATGTTGAATAATAGTGGTGAGAGTAGACAACTTTGTCTTGTTCCTGATCTTAGAGGAAATGGCTTCAGTTTTTCACCATTGAGAATGATGTTGGCTGTGGGTTTGTCATATATGGCCTTTATTATGTTGAGGTAAGTTCCCTCTATGCCTACTTTCTGGAGGGTTTTTATCATAAATGGGTGTTGAATTTTTGAAAAGGTGTCAAAAGCTTTTTCTGCATCTGTTGAGATGATCATATGGCTTTTATCCTTCAGTTTGTTAATATGGTGTATCACATTGATTGATTTGCATATATTGAAGAATCCTTGCATTCCTGGGATAAACCCCACTTGATCATGTTGTATGATCCTTTTAATGTGCTGTTGGATGCTGTTTGCTAGTATTTTGTTGAGGATTTTTGCATCTATGTTCATCAGGGATATTGGCCTGTAGTTTTCTTTTTTGTGACATCTTTGGTTTTGGTATCAGGGTGATGGTGGCCTTGTAGAATGAATTTGGGAGTGTTCCTCCCTCTGCTATATCTTGGAAGAGTTTGAGAAGGATAGGTGTTAACTCTTCTCTAAATGTTTGATAGAATTCGCCTGTGAAGCCATCTGGTCCTGGGCTTTTGTTTGTTGGAAGATTTTTAATCACAGTCTCAATTTCAGTGCTTGTGATTGGTCTGTTCATATCTTCTATTTCTTCCTGGATCAGTCTTGGAAGGTTGTGCTCTTCTAAGAATTTGTCCATTTCTTCCAGGTCGTCCATTTTATTGGCATAGAGTTGCTTGTAGTAATCTCTCATGATCCTTTGTATTTCTGCAGTGTCAGTTGTTACTTCTCCTTTTTCATTTCTAATTCTATTGATTTGAGTCTTCTCCCTTTTTTTCTTGATGAGTCTGGCTAATGGTTTATCAATTTTCCTTATCTTCTCAAAGAACCATCTTTTAGTTTTATTGATCTTTGCTATTGTTTCCTTCATTTCTTTTTCATTTATTTCTGATCTGATCTTTATGATTTTTTTCCTTCTGCTAACTTTGGGGGTTTTTTGTTCCTCTTTCTGTAATTGCTTTAGATGTAAGGTTAGGTGGTTTACTTGAGATTTTTCTTGTTTCTTGAGATAGAAGTTTATTGCTATAAACTTCCCTCTTAGAACTGCTTTTGCTGCATCTCATAGGTTTTGGGCCATCCTGTTGCCATTGTCATTTGTTTCTAGGTATTTTTTGATTTCCTCTTTGATTTCTTCAGTGATCTCTTGGTTATTTAGTAGTGTATTTTTTAGGCTCCATGTGTTTGTAATTTTTACAGATTTTTTTCCTGTAATTGATATCTAGTCTCATAGTGTTGAGGTTGGAAAAGATACTTGATATGATTTCAATTTTTTAAAATTTACCAAGGCTTGATTTGTGACCCAAGATATGATCTATCTGGGAGAATGTTCCAGGAGCACTTGATAAGAAAGTGTATTCTGTTGTTTTTGGATAGAATATCCTATAAATTTGAATTAAGTCCATCTCGTTTAATGTCATTTAAAGCTTGTGTTTCCTTATTTATTTTCATTTTGGATGATCTGTCCATTGGTGAAAGTGGGTTGTTAATGTCACCTACTATGATTGTGTTATTGTCGATTTCCCCTTTTATGGCTGTTAGCATTTGCCTTACGTATTGTGGTACTCCTATGTTAGGTGCATAAATATTTACAATTGTTATATCGTCCTCTTGGATTGATCCCTTGATCATTATGTAGTGTCCTTCTTTGTTTCTTGTAATAGTCTTTATTTTAAAGTTTATTTTGTCTAATATGAGAATTGCTACTCCAGCTTTCTTTTGATTTCCATTTGCATGGAATATCTTTCTCCATCCCCTCACTTTCAGTCTGTATGTGTCCCTAGGTCTGAAGTGGGTCTCTTGTAGACAGCATATGTATGGGTCTTGTTTTTGTATCCATTCAGCCAGTCTATGTCTTTTGGTTGGAGCATTTAATCCATTTATATTTAAGGTAGTCATCGATATGTATGTTCCTATTACCATTTTCATAATTGTTCTGGGTTTGTTATTGTAGATCTTTTCTGTCTCTTGTGTTTCCTGTCTAGAGAAGTTCCTGTAGCATTTGTTGTAAAGCTGGTTTGGTGGTGCTGAATTCTCTTAGCTTTTGCTTCTCTGTAAAGGTTTTAAGTTCTCTGTCAAATCTGAATGAGATCCTTGCTGGGGAGAGTAACCTTGGTTGTAGGTTTTCCCCTTTCATCACTTTAAATATGTCCTGCCACTTCCTTCTGGCTTGCAGGGTTTCTGCTGAAAGATCAGCTGTTAACCTTGTTGTTCTTCCCTTGCTGCTTTTAATATTTTTTCTTTGTATTTAATTTTTCAAAGTTTGATTAATATGTGTCTTGGCATGTTTCTCCTTGTAGTTATCCTGTATGGGACTCTCTGTGCTTCCTGGACTTGACTGGCTATTTCCTTTCCCATATTAGAGAAGTTTTCAACTATAACCTCTTCAAATATTTTCTCAGTTTCTTTCTTTTTCTCTTCTTCTTCTGGTACCCCTATAATTCAAATGTTGGTGCATTTAATGTTGTCCCAGAGGTCTCTGAGACTGTCCTCAATTCTTTTCATTGTTTTCTCTTTATTCTGCTCTGTAGTAGTTATTTCCGCTCTTTTATCTTCCAGGTCACTTATCCATTCTTCTGCCTCAGTTATTCTGTTATTGATTCCTACTAGAGAATTTTTAATTTCATTTATTGTGTGGTTCATCATTGTTTGTTGCTCTTTAGTTCTTCTAGGTCCTTGTTAAACATTTCTTGTATTTTCTCCATTCTATTTCCAAGATTTTGGATCATCTTTACTATCATTACTCTGAATTCTTTTTCAGGTAGACTGCCTATTTCCTCTTCATTTGTTTGGTCTGGTGGGTTTTTACCTTGCTCCTTCATCTGCTGTGTGTTTCTCTGTCTCCTCATTTTGCTTAATTTACTGTGTTTGGGGTCTCATTTTTGCAGGCTGCAGGTTCCCCGTTCCTGTTGTTTTCGGTGTCTTCCCCCAGTGGGTAATGTTGGTTCAGTGGCTTGTGTAGGCTTCCTGGTGGAGGGGACTGGTGCCTGTGTTCTGGTGGATGAGGCTGGATCTTGTCTTTCTGGTGGGCAGGACTGTGTCCAGTGGTGTGTTTTGGGGGTGTCTGTGACCTTATTATGATTTTAGGCAGCCTCTCTGCTAATGGGTGGGGTTGTGTTCCTGTCTTGCTAGTTGTTTGGCATGGGGTGTCCAGCACTGTAGCTTGCTGGTCACTGAGTGGAGCTGGGTCTTAGCATTGAGATGGAGATCTCTGGGAGAGCTTTCGCTGTGTGATATTACATGGAGCCAGGAGGTCTCTAGTGGACCAGTGTCCTGAACTTGGCTCTCGTACCTCAGAGGCACAGGCCTGACACCTGGTTGGAGCACCAAGATCCTGTCAGCCACGTGGCTCAGAAGAAAAGGGAGAAAAAAAGAAAGAAAAATAATAAAATAAAGTTTTTAAAATAAAAAATAAATTACTAAGAATAAACAAATTAAAAAGTAATAATAAAAAGAAAGAAAGAAAGTAGACAGGAACCAAAACAAATCCCCCAATGATAACAAGCACTAAAAACTATACAAAAAAAAAAAAAATGGACAGACAGAACCCTAGGACAAATGGTAAAAGCAAAGCTATACAGACAAAATCATGCAAAGAAGCATACACATACACACTCACAAAAAGAGAAAAAGGAAAAAAATATATATATTTAATGTCACTCAGATGGTCCTTCTTTAGCTTGTGTTCTACGTTGGGTACAAATTTAATTATTCCTTTCTGAGAAGCTCAAGTACTGTCTTCTTCAATGGAGAATGTTGCAATAGTCTGGGTGAGGAAGTATCTTGAGCAGGACGGTGATTCTCCCATGGCAAAGTTTAGCTTTTTCACTCTGTAGGAATAACCTCAGCCATTTTTCCAAATATGAAAATTCAACTTCATGCTCTGCAAGAAAACTGTAACTCTGGTGCTGTTTGACCACAGTGCAGTGAGCTTCTGAGCTCTATTAACTCCCCAGCCTCCGGGACCCTTCAGTGGCAGCCTGTGTGGCTACATCAGTGGCACTTTGTTGAAATCTTGAGACCCTAAGGATCCTGCTCCTGTCTATATTTCAAAAGGGAGCCCAAATCCAGGGCAGTGTGTTGTCAGTTGCACAAGTTCTAAACCAGAGGCTTCAGTATTCAAGGGATGTGCTTTTATTTCTGAATCCCTCCTGTGAGCCCCTTGAGCTCACCGCTTTCTTGCTGGTGGTGGGTGAGGCCCTACTCATTCCTAGCTCAGCAGCTTTTGTGTCATGAGCTTTCAAACTTTCTTTGAGCAGCTCTTTTTCCTGGTTGGGTCCGGAAACCGGCTCTTTGACACATTCTAAACGAACACCAACCACAAACCTTCCACTCTGCTAAATCCACAGCTACAACATTAAACAAGATGATGTGGTGGCTGCCCCAAGCAATAAGCAAGCAAACATATTATAGCATATAAAATTAAAAAAGAGTTTTTAAACCAGGGGCACAACATCAATCTCATGGCACTGAACTGCATCCCAAGCATAAGCCTGCATTACCTAATGAGCTGGGCTTGCATATGAGCATTAAACCTCCTTCCAGGGGCACCCGCCATATCTTCCCCTCTCTCGCTCTGTCTCTGTTCTTTCCCAAAGCCTGTGGGGCAAGGGTCACTTTCCCTCCTTGTTTGCTTCCTGGCAACCCCTGCCACTCACCTCCAGCCTTGGCTGGACCCTTTCTCCGTCGCCTCCTAAGCCCTCGGAGTAAGGCTGGTCCCCTCTGCACCCCAGACGCTCTTGCATTGGCCCCAGCCTGCAGCTCACATCAAGCCCTCTCCAGCTCTAAGGAGGCTCCTTGAGCCACTCAACAGGGAACCCGTAAGAACCTTTCCCCTGCACCCCACACCAAGATGCCCCAAATCGAGCTGCACGTCTTTTGTCATCATGCATTCATTCACACACTCATTTCGTCCACTGTTCATTAATCCATCCCCTAATACAGGTACCCCCTGCTTTTCAGAAGTTCGCTTTACACCACTTCACTTTTATAAAATTTCAAGGACTCTTTATTAATATCTATTGCTGCCTAACAAATTACCCGCAAACTTTAAACAACACACATTTATTATCTCACCATGTCTGTGGGGCAGCAGTCTGGGCTCGGCTTAGGGGGTTCCTCTCCTGTGATTGCCTCTCACAAGGCAGCAACCAAGCTCCAAGGAAGGATCCATTTCCAAGCTCACATGGCTGTTGGCAGATTTCTGTTCTTTGGGGGTTTTCGGACTGTGAGCCTCAGTTTCTGGCTGATTGTCACCTTCAGATCCTCTTCACATGGTCCTTTCCAACATGGCCAGTGGCCCCACCGAAACGTACAAACCAGGAAGGCAATAGAGAGTCTGCCAGCAAGACAGAAGTGACGTATCTCATCACCTTTATCATAGTTAGAAGCAAGCTGCCAGGCCAGCCTACTCTCAAGGGGATGGGATTCTACCAGGTGGTGGGGATCATTGGAGCCTCTGAGAGTCTGCCTCCTACAGTCCACTTGGGGAATTGCAGGCAGTCTTGTACCGAGGGCGGTGCAGAAGCAGGACGGTGTGGGCAGGTAGGTAGAGACCCCGAGGGCTTCATAAACCGAGCCAACGAACTAGGGCCCCGCCCTGTGAGAGATAGATTCCACTTCTTTTCTTTTACTGCACCTTTTGGTTTCGTTGCGTTTCTGAAAATCACTTCAGCCTCCTTTGCTCCTGGAGACCCTCCTTAGACTTACACGGCCCACACCGTCAGTTCCCAATCTCCTTCCTGCGTTTCCATCCCCCAGCAGGTGTCGGCTCACCTGTCATTTAGAGACACCTCAGTAAGACTGGCACAGGCGCAACTGAACTCTACTCAACCCCCCTGACCGCAAACAGTTGACACCCCCAAACCCATCAGCTAGGCTTTGGCAGAAGGTTGCTTTTGGCTGTCAGAAAAACCAGGACAGACGAGGGGAGGAGAGGGAGGCGGTCAGGCAGGACTGTACCCGCCTTGAGACCCAGCCTTTCCCACTGGTTTCTGAGTTGTTCCCTAATCGTGGTGCTGCCACCAGGCCTCAGTCGTTACAAATCCATCAACAGCCCCGCTGTTCAGCGAGCAGCCCCAGAAAAGCCAAAACTTCCCAAACTGAAACCAATTTTCCTTGAGGAAATGGCCTGAAGTCATGATCCCTCATTGCTGGAAATGTCCCTTGACTGTGATTGTCACCATGATGACTGTTCTTTCTTTTCATCTAGGTTGAAAAACGTCCACCATTCTAGCTGCTAGAGATTTTTACTGGCTTCCTTACCTTGATCACTTTTCCTGCACGTGTAAGAGAGTGTTCTTGCCAAAGCTCATTTCTCTGGGCTTAATAAACCATTTTATAGGCTACTTTCTCTGGCAGAAAGCCCCGTCCTCCATCCTTTGATCTGCAGACTCTGCACGTACAGAAATAGTGCTGAGTAAGCACTACCTGTGCAAATATCAACAGCCGGGCTTCCCTGGTGGCGCAGTGGTTGAGAGTCCACCTGCTGATGCAGGGGACACGGGTTCGTGCCCCGGTCCGGGAAGATCCCACATGCCGCGGAGCAGCTAGGCCCGTGAGCCATGGCCGCTGAGCCTGCGCGTCCAGAGCCTGGGCTCTGCAATGGGAGAGGCCACAACAGTGAGACGCCTGCGTACCGCAAAAAAAAAAAAATCAACAGCCATGTCCGAGGCATAACACCAGTTTCCATTCGGAAGCCCTGGGGACTCCTCGCCTGTGATCCTTAGATCCCTTTGGCCTCCATCCCTGCCCCACCCATTATTAATCTCCTAGGAAAAGGAAGAAACTTCCATAATTCATGGATTTTGAGGATTTCCAGCCAAGTACTTCTTGCCATCACAACTCACTGGTTACTGCACATCCATTAGGAGGATGGCTGCCTTTTAAAATGGATCATGACCACTTTCCAAGTGCAACAGCTTTGATCTCTCGGCCAGAGGACATCTGCTCGCCTGTTATGACATTTTTACCTTCTAGGCTCAGGCCAGAATTGTCCCCCTATTCCCCGAGCCCGTCTCCCTGCTGGAGTATCATTCCTTCTCCTCCACCTTTTTTTCCTAGGCTTCGCGTTCTCATCCTCTCGTTCCAACACTTTCGCCTCATCCCTCCGGGTCATATTTTACCTCGGACCAAGAGCAACGCTGCGGCTGACAGGCCGTCGTGGTGTCTTTGAAGTGTACTGGCTCTGGCTGGAGACGCAGCTCACTGAAATTTCTTAGAAGCCTTCTTTCCACTTTGTCTCTTTCTCTGTTTATTCACGGAGGAGAATGTCCATGATCAGGAGGGAAATTACCAGACAGTCAGTTCTCTCTGCGAGTCAGCAGAGGATGCATTTTCCCACTTCCTCCCCTCCCTCATAAAGCAACAGTGTTGACCAAAGCCTCCCCTCTCGCTACCTTCATCTCCAACCTCATCCCCTCTTCCTGCCAATCCCAACATTTCCCTTTCCTGGGAGAGGGGTTGAGATTGAAGTCAAGGGTTATCCACCTGCCCAGAAGAGCCTGGCCAGAATCGCCCCCCTAACAATGAAACATTTCCTTTGGTTTCCACCTGATCCCCTGCTGCCTTTGCAAAATACAGAGCCGGACACGGGCCTCAGTGGGTTGCCAGGAGATTTGTTTAAGTGCTTCGAAATCATTATTTGCATGCGGGAAAGCTTGGAACAAAAAGCCCTTGTGTGTGTAAAAATGCCGCAGGATTAAGCCTTGGTTTGGGTCCCTTCTAAAAAAGACGTGCAATTGTACAAATAGCAAGGGCGCCTGAGGGCTAAATGAGCTATCAGATGACCTGATAGGCTCGAGAAGAAACCTAAACTGGCGCACAGCCTCTGCTGTCCTCGTACACTGGTCAGTTATGCCTCAAGATTGACCCTTGTTTCTCTGCAAGTCATGCCTTTGTCTCCAATCAGGGGGTCTGCAGCGAGGCCTGCTGGAGGGGCCAGCAAAGATGAGCAAGGGAATGGGACAATCTGAGGATGCAGTCAGCGGGCGCACAGTGCCTCGCATTTACGAGGACCCAGGAAACGTTACTCAGTGAGCCATTTGGGCTACCGGGTCCACACCCACCGGTTACCAAGCCAGGATGAAGAAACTGGAGTTCAGGTAGCCCCCAAGACTCTTGCAAACCTTAATTCAAAGAGGAAGAAACTGAAAGAAAACCGTGCCTGCCTTCAAATCCCCACCTCCTGAGAAAGCAGCATGTTGTCTGGAACAGCAGTGAGTCATAGAACCTTAGTGGGTGTCACCCTACCCTCTCCTGGAAGTGGAGTCCTAGGAGGTAAGGGGAGTGTCCAAGGTTACACAGCAGTCTTTCCCAAATGGATTAAAAGTCCACATTTCAGTCTGTGATGCTCAGTCACTCAGACGCAAGCTCTAACAACAGCGTCCCTTGAAGGTTTGCTAATAAAAATGAAGTCGTAACTGTAAAGTCCTCCTTACCAAAGAGCACTCACGAATGCTCTGCCTGAAGAATAACAAAGCAGAGTGGTACCACCAGGGTAGCCCTGGGTTCCCCACAGAGTTCCCAAACCCAGCACATGGACAACGGAACTTGGTAGCACTGCACACCCACCCCTCACACCCTCCGCCTCCACCAGAGTCCACTCAGTGATCGATGGCTCCTGGTCTGCTTCCTGCTTCTTGCCTGGATTCCTGCCCGCCTGTGACAGCCTTCCCAGCATTCTCCCTGCCTCATCCTCCACTCCTTCCAATCCAGTCTTCACAGGGAAGCAAACAGTGAACTGTCCAAAATGCAAACTAGATCCTGTTGTTCCTCTGTTTCAAATCCCTTGATGCTTCCCCAGGTCTAAGCAGGAGAACGTGCAGACTATATCATGTTGCACAGCCAGTCTTGCGTGATCTGGCCACTGCCTTCATTTCCAGCCTCATTTCTCCCGTACCTCTGCTCTGCCATGCAGAAGTGCCTATAGGCTCTTTAGCACCTCTGTGCCTTTGCCTGTAGTTTTGCCTCTTCCCACAAGGCCACACCTAACTTTTATCTCCTGAACGTGAAGTCTACTCATCCTTCAAGTCTCAGCTCAAATGCCATCTCCTCCAGGAAGTCCTCCAGTACCACCATAACTCTTGTAGCAATTTGTGCAAACCCTGATCATGTTGCAGAATTAATGCTCATATTTCAGTGTCTCCATTAAACGGTAAACTCCTGAAAAGCAAGGACAGAACTCCGTCCAACTGTGTATCTTAGCACATTGCCCGGAATGTAGGGGCTGGTTTATTACCAGAAGAGATCCTGGTTTATCAGAAGAATTGATTTACTGAGCACCTATGATATGCCCAGCACTAGGGCGACAGAAATGAACAAAACAGAAAAAAAAAAATCACTGTTTTCTGAAGTTTATATTATAGTGGGATAATAACCAAATGCTTAACCATATAACCAAATGCATAACTATATAATGTCAGCCAGTAACAAGTACTAAGGGGAAAAGTAAAGCAGAATGAGGAGATGGGGGTGAAGGGTTCACTATTTTAGATGGCAGGGGTCAGAGACAGTAACTCTGAGAGGTGACGTTTGGGCCTGGATGCAGATGAATAGGGATTCCCATCATGCGGAGAAGAATGTGGAAGGGTGAGTACCAAGGCCCTGGGGTGGAAGTGTGTTCGGCGTGTTTGAGGGACAGGAAGGAGGGAGGGGAGGAAAAGTCAAGGTTGAAGAAATGGCCAGGCCACATATGCACATCTGACAGGAGGATTTATTTTAAAGAGAAATAAATAAAGACACAATTCGAGAAGGTGGTTATTTACAAGGAGGGAGGGGGGAAGACAAGGAGGAGAATGTAGGTTGCTGTGAATTACTGTCAATATTCTCGTCCTGGGGTTTACTGGTGGCTTCATGGGTGTTCGTTATAGAGGGAGTAAGTAAGCAGCAAAGCCGTGCATGAACCGAAGATGATAAAGAGTCACGAGCCAGGAATGCTCACTAATCTGATTCTGCGCACTGGAGAGAGAAAGTAATTCCCTGGAGCTAAAACTTCATTCTGAAATAAATGTCTACACACCTTGTACTTAAGAAGACCCTCTAAGTTAATACCTGCTTCACTGAGAAGTTCTCTCCAAAGGTTTTGGTGGTTTTTCTCCCCCAAGTAACGTGGGAGGTGTGGCTGCTGTTCCCAGTTCCTTCCACCCGATGCTCTGAGCAACCTGTGGTTCAGTGTCTGGACCACAGGATCAAGTGCAGGAGAGTCCAGGCTCCACGGTGCTGGGCAGGCGCACAGGGCAGGGAGCCCTAATGCTGACACTGGCTCTCACTGGAGGATGTCAGAGCAGTGCAGGGAGGCAGACAGACCCAAGTTCAAGTCCCAAGTCTGCTGCCACTAGTGCACTGACCTTAGGCAGATCCCGTGGCTCCCTGAGCCTCAGGTTCTCAAGTGTCAACTTGGAGTGTATGAGTCCCACAGGGACTACTTTGCTGTAGCAAAGAACTACAAACTGGGGGCCTTAAAACCACAGAGATCTCACAGTTCTGTACCCTGGAAGGAGTCAACAGGCCATGTGCCCTCTGAAGGCTCTGGGGAAGGAGCATCCCTGCCTCTTCCAGCTTCTGGTGGCTGCCACATTCCTTGGGATTCTTTGGTTTGTCACTGTCTCTGTCCCTGTCTCACCTGGCATTCTTCCCATGTGTCTCTGTGTCTTTTTATGGGCTTCTTATAAGGGTACCCGTCAGTGGATTTAGGGGCCACCCTGATCCAGTGTGACCTCATCTTAATTAGTTACATCTGCAAAGACCCTTTATTCCAATATAAGATCACATTTTGAGGTTCTGGGTAGACATGAATTTCAGAGGGATATTATTCAGCAAGGTACATGGAGAAGATGATATATAACAAAAAGGGCCATAAAAAGAATTAAATTAAATAATGTATATAAGGCACCTAGCACAATGTTAAGCATTCGTCTTCACCATCATCGTCTCAGAGAAAGAAACCTATTTCTGAAAACATTCCTTCCTGTTAGCTAAGGTGACCACAAGCGAAATGGCCAAATAGGTCTAGGTTCAAATCTTGGCTGGGCAACCTCTGGCAAATTACTTAACCTTTCTGAGCTTCAGTTTCTTTATCCACACGGATGGACATATATATCCAACACTTAAATGTCATTTACTGTGCAGGAGGCACCGTTCTAAAAGATTTATGAATATTGTCTCAGTGAATCCTCAGAACAACCCTGTGAGCTAGGTATTATTATTATCTCTATTTTACAACCAAGGAAATTGAATTAGCAAGTATTTTATTTAAGACAGTTGTCTAAGGTCACATAGGAAGTAAGTGATGGAACCAGAGTTTTAAACCCAGGCAGTCTGGCTCCAGAATTCCCCCAAGATTAAAAGAGAATAAATAAACTGATGTATTTTTGTGCCTGAATATTTGTTCTGATTTAATAAAATGCTTTCTGAAAAAAGAAGAGAATAAATAATAAAATAAATAAATAGCCAGCGCTCACTCACTACACAGCAGTCAACAAATGGTGGGACGGTAACTAGGTCCAAACGTTTCCCCTTTGCAGACCTCAGGGATGCCTTTCCTCCTTCCTCTTTCTCAGTTCAGATGTTCTGGTTGTTGGCATTAATCCATATTTAAAAGTCCAGGCTGCTCAAGTTCCATTCAGTGTCCTGTGACCATGATGCCTGGGCTTGGGGGTGGGAAGTCAGAGAAGGGGAGGGAGCTGCAGCTCACTCTCTGGCAACTGGGGAACGTGGAGGGGGGTGGGTGCTTCTCTCCTGGGGTGGGGACAGAGTTAGGCAACAGACTGTAAGACACATCTCAGGGACGTCCGCCCAGCGGGGCCACCCACTAAACCCAGGAACGTGTATGCTGTCCTTGGCACAAAGATCCTTGAGAGATCCATCGTGGAACAAAACCTCTGTTAGAATTAGGAAAGCCACCACCAGAGAAGAAAGGAACATTCTCCTGTTGAGGAAGCTGCTCCATGATGGTGGCAGAGGCAGGAGGAATGAGTGGTCCCCTGAGCATCCATCCTGGGGCACCTCTCCTCTCACCCTGACTCACTCTACCATGAGCAGGAGGTGCTCGCACAGCTCAGTCCAATTTTCTGGGGCTCCGTGGGCCCCACATGCTGGTGGTCGGGGTCTGCCCTCTGCCAGCTGCTGGTGCGGGAGGAGGCGCAGGAACCCGGCCTGGTCCTCCTCCTACCTTTTGGGCCATTGTCAGAATCCCAGCGGGAAGCCGCGCTGCCGCAGAAATTCAGTCATCAGAGAGTGTGCACATTTACCCCAGGACTGGGGAACCGGGTAGACCCAGGGATCACTTAAGCAACCCTGGGCAAATTTGTTCACCCTCCCCGACAGACCAGCGTCCTGGAGACAGGCTTTCTCCAAGAGGTAAAGTACGGGGCAGCACTTGGCAAATGGTGACGCAAGCGGTTTGCCGCTACCGCCCCACACTTCCCCTTTCAGGGTCCCACACTCTTCCCTCCTGGGGACCTCATGCCCTTGTGCCATGCGGTAGCACCCACCCATTTAGCAGTTCCGCCTTCCCTCCTTTCTTCTTCATGAGATGTACCTTTCCTCGTCCCAGACTTTTGAGGGCTCGAGCTCATCTCGGTAACAATGGAAGTTATCAAAGGAAAAAAATCCCAGCTAATTTGTCAGCCAGCTCTCGGGCCGCACCTCCTGGTGGCACCACGCCTGCCTGGGTCAAATGTGGGAAAGCTGCGGCTGGTACAGAGTCTTTAGGTAATTCCTAAATGTGCCTGCTCTGCTGGGGGTTGCTAAGATGTGTGCAGAGCTCACACTAGCTGGGCGGGGCGGGGGGGGCGTGGAAGCTGAGTCGGAGTATGAAATTACCAGACCGTCACTCAAACCCACCGATACAAACGACGAGAGCTACATGACGTAAATAAGAAAGCAAATATAACAAATTGATAAATATGTACTTTCTCTCCTTTCTTCTCCCAACTTCTTTAAAAGACATAAAATTATATAAAGCAATCATTATGATACTGAGGAAAAAAAAGAGTTTACACTCGATGCTGTGAGGCGAGGGCAGTTGCTATGAACTGGTTGCTAAGTCCCTGAAAACACACTAACAGGAAGTAAGCAAGTCTCTGTGCTGGGAGCAGGGGATGCCACACATGAGCCTGGGCTCCAGGCAGCCTCACGCTTCACGGACTCCTCCTCAGTCCAGCCTGGCTGCCGCCATCATCCCTCCAGAGTCCCCAAGACCGGGCTGTCACAGGGCTCAACTCAGTCCAGACATTTTGACTGGGATTTGGACTCCTGGGGATTGAAATGAACTGTGCCCTCTGGGAGCATAAATTATAACCAACTTCTTTTTCTATCTGAACTCCCTTGGCTTGCCTTTTAATTCCGTCTGTAATGCATGGAAAACCTCAGGTTTTCCTTGACTTATACCTTCCTCATGTTTATTATGATGTTATAAATGTAGCAATATATGCATATATATTATATTGTCTATATATTGTCTGTTCCAAGTACCTCATGTAAGTGGAATCATACAATATTTGTGTGTGCATAAATTCCACTTATATGATGTACCTGGAATATTCAGATTCCTAGGAGTGAAGTCACCAGGGCCTGGGAGGGAGGAAAGGGGAGTTAGTGTTTAAGGGGGGGCGGTCAGAGATTTGATCTGGGAAGATGAAAAAGTTCTGGGCATGGATGCTGGTGATGGCCGCACAACATTGCGAATGCACTTAATGCCACAGAACTGTGTACTTAAAAGTGGTTAACGTTCGGTGACTTTTATGTTGTGTATATTTCACCGCCAATATATAAAATGTATAGTGTATGTACGTATTAGCTCAACTCTTATTTAGATATACTTATGTAATTATTTTCAGACAGTTTACATTTTCTGTTTTGCTCTCTCTCCTCCATTGTATGCCTTGGTTTGAGCCTTTTATGGCCTATTTTCTGGGTTTAGGTCTTACACAACCGAGAGGAGCATCCCTGGGATAAAAACCCCACGGCCCTCTCTTCCCTCTGCTTTTCCCACAGTCACCCTCTTCTCAGTTGCTTTTAAGCAGAAAGCTTTACTAGTTAAAGTCCGTGATTTTCAGTGGTACATTTAATAATTCATAAATCATGAGAGGTTCAAACAGGTTCAAAGTTTAAAAGTTTAAAAGTTTTGCTGAAGCTTTAAAGTTTAAACTGTCAGAAGCTTTGACAAAAAACTTTTCCTGTCTGGAATATTTAAGATTGTTGTGCCATATTAGATTCAGGACTCCGCGATATACTCCTCTCCCGAAACGTTTCTCCTAAGGAAATCCTGGCATCGTCTGCGTGGTGATGTTCCTCTGTGGCATGGACACGGCGGGTCCAGGAGACGAGCAGGTACGGGAGCAGCCTGGGGACAGAGCGGGAGCTGTGACAACCCACGCTTTTGGGGGAAAGGCACTTAGTCGGCCAGAATCGCCTTTGTGTGACGATTTCTCTTTAAAAGAGGGGACATTTGTAAAATGAGATCCTGGCCAGAGTGTGTAACAAGGTCTTGGCGGCAGAAGACAGTGAGTTGTGCATATCTGCTATTTCAAAATCTGGAAGCAGAGAGGCCAAATCTTCTGCTGGCCTGCCGCTGATCTCTGATTTTTCAGGCATAATTACTGTATTTGCATGCGCAATTGAGTGTGGTGTCAGCCGCCCACGTCAAAACTGCTTTGTGGAGTTTGTGGGACAAGAGCAAACACTGTCAATTCCCTCGCAGACTGGGTGACCAAGCCCGGAACGTGTACCCTGATGCTGCATATACTGTGTTGTTCTGATAACGTCACTCTATTTCTCAGAAACCTACCGTGGGTCCCAGTGGCCTTTCAGGTTAGATCCGAGGCCTTAGTCACGGGCTTTCGGAGCCATTGCGCCTCACGCCAGACACTCACCTCAGACCAGCAAACCCTCACTTCCCACCCACCCGGCTCCCTACAGCCTCTGACACTTTCCACTCGCTGTTCCTCGAAGCTGAGATTTTCTTTCTTCTTTTCACCAAACACATCTTTGCCTTTCCTCCAAATTCTCCTCTACCATTGGCTTCCACAAGCCATCAGCATCAACGCCAAGAACAATGTCAGCATAATCAACATCTTTTCCCAGGTTCCAGGATTTGGTGACAGCAGGTTGTAAAATGCTCCCATGACTCAAATGAAGTTTATATGGACTCCTGACACAGGTAACCACCCTTCGAAAATAATGACTGCACTTCCACATAAATTACCGGCTTTGATGCTAACAACCTCCCATCCACACCTTTTTCCTCCTGCGGTGACACTTCAAGGTGCTCCGCTGGCTTCTCCAAGGATTCCTGATGCGAAAACCCAACACCGATTTTCAGGTCTCTCCTCGATGGCCGCTTGGTGGCACCTGACACTCCCACCCCTGTTTTCTTAAACCTTTCCACCCTCTTGACTTTAATTTTCATGCCTGCCTCTGTGACTCGCCCAGGTCGCCTTCTCCAGCCCCTCTCCTCCTCCTGCAGCGTGGGTGCTCACATTCAGCACCCTCCAACACTCCTGGTCAAGCTCCTTCACCTGTGGCTGAGCTACAACCCATATCCTAGTGACCCCAAGTCTGGGTCTCTCCTCCTCAACTCCCCTGGGTCCCAGGACCACTGTCCGTGTCCCCACTGGCTCCCAAACCAGAATCCAGCACACTCAGCAGCCATGAATGGATTGCCTTCCACCTGCAACAAAAATTGGTAAGACACACGCCCTGCCCACTCTCCACATCCATCTCAAACTCGATATTGCGTTTTCTTTGTGCAACTGCTCCTTCTATGCATCCTGTTTAGTGTCTAGTTGTCCAGAGTAGAAACCTCAGAGTCACTCAGTGTCTTCGCCCCTCAAGTTCCCCGTCTGACCTGAGAGCAACACCTGCTGCTTTAGCACCACCCACCTCTCTCCCCTGCCTCGACTCCAACCTGCTACGATTTCCTTAATTCCAGCTCTCTTCATCTCTGGTCGTGAACTATTGCAGTTACCTCTTTTCTGGTTGCCCTTTCTCCAGTCTTTCCCTGTTCCAATCTTTACACGGTCTAACATGGAAACAGTCAGGTCACTGACTGTCGACAGTACCATTTCCCAAAGCTATAGTCCACACTCGTGGACATGAATACAATGCCTTTCCCAGCCTGGCCCCCATCAACCTTAACGGCTACATATTCCCCCACATCCTCTCCCTCCTGCCCTCTCTTCACTCTCAGCTCCAGCCAGACCAAGCTTCCTTCTGTTTCCTGAGACTGCAGTCTCATTCAGTCTCCATACCTCTGCAGATACAGTTTCTGCAACGTGGATGGCCTTTATCCTACTTTCTGCTTGGTGAGCCCTCATTCATTCACGGGGTCCAGCTCACTTCCACCATGAAGCTTCTGAGGACTCCTCTGTCTCTGGAGAGACACAGCCCTCCCTCCCACTCCTGGACCGCCGTGCTCCATGCACACGACCCTCCGTGGGACAAGCGTTCCTCACCTGTGGGTCTCAGGACGGCTCATCTTTGAGCCCTCAGCGCCTAATACAGGGCCTGGCACTGCAGATGCCCATCTCCCTTCTGAACAAATTAAATCTCATGGCACCAAATGACACCCTCTGGATAATCAAGTGCAGGTAGGGTGGGGAAGCACAGCCCCTAATTCAGATTCTTTGTTCGTCTCCAGTTGCAATCTCATTGAAATTTTCACCATTCCTGGATAAGTGTGAACACTTGGAGAGAAAAGAGGAAAAATTCTCATTTCAATGAAACTTCTCTCCCCAGCGGACTCAATCTACCTTTCTCTGTGCGTTGTAAACCGCATTGATCCAGTGGCATATGTTTTAGGTATCCCATGTAAAGTTCAGGTTTCTACTAGAGTGGCTGTAACTCATTTTGTGCTAAAATCATGCAGATATTGGTCTGGTTCGTAGTTGACTCTCTTTTCTGGCATATGAGTTAAGGATAATTTAAAGAAATACAGGCACCATGATATCTGTGGGTAGGTTTTCCTTTGCTTCAGTCTCTGGAGAGATGACCCTTGCAAATGTCAGGTTCTGAAGCCAAACACTCCGGGTTTAAACCTGGCTCCATCAGTGTGTGACCTGTAGCGTGTCTCTTTCTGCCTCAGTTTCCTCATCTGTAAAATGGAAAAAGTGACGCCTCATAGGGCTGTTGTAAAGATTAAATGAGATCGTATCTTTAAGCATTTATCACAGAGGAAGCCCTCAAGCACTGCTACCACTCACCATGCTAAGTGCTTTATACGTTATGTAACTATCTGCACATGCACAGACACACACATTTTGCCTACCACAGCATATAATCCTTACAACAAGTCTATATTGCAGGTACTATAATTACTTCCACTTTATAGGTGAAGAAAATGGAACAGATGAAGTATCTTGCCCAAAGTCACACAGCTAGTAAGCAGCAGACCTGGAATTTAAACCTAGGCAATCTGGAGTACGAGTCTATGCTCTTAACACCCATCATCATGTCTCAGTGCACTCAATAAATGGTAGCTATCATCACTATCATCGTCACCATCATGATCATCATCTCCATCATCATCATCTCCATCCCCATCGCTATCCAGGATGTCACCATGTCTGTGTATCTCTTCTTACAAAATCGCTCTAGCAGGGCTGTTTACTCAGCCAGCCCTGGGGTGGTAACTTCGTTGCACAAATAAAATTTTATTCATCTGGCAACCTCTGGGGCTGCCCCAAAGGTCGATCTCGTGCAACGCTAATACTTGGATAGTAGGAAAGACTGTCAAGGGAGGCCTTGGGATTCCGAAGAGTCAAACCAGGATACAAGCTGGCCCAAATCAGAGCGTGTGGCCCTGGCACCACTTCATCCCTCTTGCTTGTTGTAGTCCTTCTTTTAGCTGCAGAAAGAGGCCAATTGATTCCTTCTTCCCAACCAACTCCAGCTAGACTGAGGGATTTTGTAATCGTGTCTGTCTCAGATCACAGCCCACAGAAATCAGACACAGAAATGCTCACTCGGGCTGTCCACGCGTTCCACCCCTGAGCCAGGAAATGAGAACTCTTAATCCAGTGGCACTGTTTTGTTGTAAAAAAATAACATTACTTGTAAAAAATAAGAGGAATTCAATGTATCTCAGTGCCATGGGCTTGTTTACCAAAATTTCATTTAGCCTGTGTTTCCTTTTCTTCCCGGTCATCACCTACATTTACTGACTGCCCTTCTTTACCTGCTTTCCCCCAACTCTCATCTCCAAATTTATTCTTTGGCTCGACCCCAATTAAGCGTCTTTACCCTCTGTCGTCCATACAAAATATGCCTTCCTGAAACACTCTTGCTTTTGGAAGCAGGCAGGTCTGCCTTTCAATTCCGATTGTTCGTCATTAGGTGAGCTGCCTTCCCTATGCCTCAGTTTTTGCATACATAAAATGGCCGTAGTAAAGAACCTAACCTGATACAGTTGTGGGGATTATATGCAGTAATAACAGTAACTAACACTGGCTGAGAATTGACACAGGTTGATTGCTATGCGAATGCCTTTTCCCAAGCTTGCAGGCAAAATTACTGAAGGAAGGAAGTGACTAGAAGGTCGTATTCAGCACCTGGCCTCTTGGCAGGAGGGATAGTTCCACCCTGATGGAGAGAATGAAGACTGAGTCACCTGTCAGACCAGTGCACACAGTGCAGCACCACAGGCACCATTTAATCCTCAAGAAAATCCTATGGGGAAGGTATTGTTTCTACCCCCCTTTAGAGATAAAGAACTGAAGTTGAGAGTAACTTGTCCAGGGACATCTGATGAATAAGTGGGAGAGGAGGGACTCTTAGTTACCATGCAATACAACAATAATCGTAGCAACGACAATTAGCGGTCATTGAGCTTTTATCATGTGCCAGGCACTGGTCCAGGAGTGGAACAGGGATGGTTTCATTTAATCCTCACATCAACCCTATGAAGTAGATACTATGCCGAAGCCCATTTTACAAATGCGTAGATTGAGAGGAAAGGGTGTTAAGTGACTCACCAAAGGTTGCGTGCGTGGTAAACCGACAGCCAGAACTTAGAACCTGATGGACTGAATTTAGAGCCGGAACCCATCCCACGCTGTCTCTTTAAAATGAAATAATAAAATATGCAGATAAAGGGCTTAGCCTTGTGCCTGGCACACAGCAGTCTTGAATATAT
Organism: Platanista minor; assembly: GCA_004363435.1. Lineage (NCBI taxonomy): Eukaryota > Metazoa > Chordata > Mammalia > Artiodactyla > Platanistidae > Platanista > Platanista minor. The sequence goes on along the minus strand of RJWK010006828.1, from coordinate 31,120 downwards.
TATCACTGTCGTTGTTACCACTATTTTAATCATAGTCAATATTTTAATATTGTTCTGCTCTGCAAGGCATCTCTTGGCTCGTCTGTAGGATGTAAACTCCAAGCACAGATCTGAGTGGACAGAAGCCCATATTCCTTGAGTCATTTGATCTTTGCTTATCTTAACTGCCTTCTGCAAATGTCGATAACAAGGTCCCCATCCCAACCTCGATTTGTCATCGCCCCAAGTTTTCTCTTCCAGCAGTCCTTCAACTAAAATGATCCTGGAAGTTGCCTTTTCTTTTTGTAGCAGCTCTGTACTAGTTTTCTATTGCTGTATAAAAGATTATCTCAAATTTAGTGGATTGAAACAATACACTTTTATTACCTCACAGTTTCTGTAGGCCAGGAATCCAGGCACGGCTGAGCTTGGTCTTCTGCTCAGGGTCTTACAAGGCTGCCATCAAGGTATTGGCAGGGCTGCATTCCTTCTGGAGCTCAGAGTCCTCTTCGGAGCTCATGTGGTTGTTGGCAGAATTCAGTTCCTTGTGGCTGTAGGACTGTGGGCCCCTGGCTTCCTGATGGTTATTGGCGGCTGGAGCCCACCCCCCCCAAGTCCTAGAGGCCCCCCACAGTTCTCAGTCACATGGCTCTCTTCATGGGAAGCCCACATCAGAGCAGCTTGCTTCTTCAAGGCCAGCAGAAGAATCTCTCCCCCAGTCTGCAAAGGTGGAGTCTTACAGAACAAAACAATTGAGGGAGTGAGATCCCATCACCTTTGTCATATTCTATTGGTTAGAGGAAATTACACAAGTTGCGTCATTGAAGTTCATACTGGGGTGTGTCCACAAGTCTCTTGGCTTCAAATTTAATTCTTCCCCCACTTCAACTTCCTTTCCTTCCCTGAACAGTACCAGGTCCCATTTCATCTTCATTTTCACATCCACACAAAGCACTTTCTTACTGTGTCTATAAAGTTTTAAAATTCATTCTTCTTTTCTCCACATTTATAGAATAGTAGGAGTCCGAGCCTAGACCTCTCCATTTCACACAGGACTATAGTTTATTCATTTTTAACAGCTTATTAATATGTAATTTACATAACACTCAAAGTGTACCACTGGGTGTATATTTAGAGAATTAGGCAACCATCCCCATGATATAATTTTAGATCTCTTTTCATCACCCTAGAAAGAAACTGCATACCTTTAGCAGTCACCCCCCACCATTTGCCCTGTTCCCCTCAGCCCTAGGCAACAACAAATCTGTTTTCTGTCTCTATAGATTCATCTGTCCTGGACATTTCATATGAATGGAACCATACAATATGAGGTCCGTTGTGACTGGCTTTTTTCACTGAGCATAATATTTCTGAGGTTCACGTGTGTTATAGTACAAACATTATTATGGCTATATAGGAAGTTCAGAGTGTTGTAGACAAAACACGCAGGAAATGAAGGAGTTTAACTTACAAAAATAGGGTTAGAAATAAGCATCTTTACTCATTTTTCCACCTCTCAATTTTTTGATAAGAACTTATTATACATAAGTCCCTGCAGGGAAGAAAAGATAAATAGGATTCAGCCAATGGCCCTTAAGAAGCTCAGGCTGATAAAGAAACCAGGCAATTCACAGGTATAGAGGACAAACTAGTGGTTACTAGTGGGGAGAGGAAGTGGGAGAGAAGCAATATAGGGGGAGGGGAGTAAGAGGTACAAACTATTATGTATAAAGTAAGCTGCAAGGGGCTTCCCTGGGGCTTCCCTGGTGGCGCAGTGGTTGAGAGTCCGCCTACCGATGCAGGGCACGCGGGTTCTTGCCCCGGTCCGGGAGGCTCCCACATGCCGCGGAGCTGCTGGGCCCGTGAGCCATGGCCGCTGAGCCTGGGCGTCCGGAGCCTGTGCTCCGCAACGGGAGAGGCCACAGTAGTGAGAGGCCCGCGCACCGCAAAAAAAAAAAAAAAAAAAGCTGCAAGGATATATTGTACAACATGGGGAATATAGCTAATACTTTATAATAATATAACCTTTAAAAATTGTGAATCACTAATTGCACACCTGTAACTTATATAATATTGTATAGCAACTATACTTCAATTAAAAACAAACAAACAGGGGCTTCCCTGGTGACGCAGTGGTTGAGAGTCCACCGGCCGATGCAGGGGACGCGGGTTTGCGCCCTGGTCCGGGAAGATCCCACGTGCCGCGGAGCGGCTGGGCCCGTGAGCCATGGCCGCTGAGCCTGCGACGTCCAGAGCCTGTGCTCCGCAACCGGAGAGGCCACAACAGTGAGAGGCCCACATACCGCAAAAACAAAACCAAACAAAACCAAACAAACAAAAACAAAAAAGAAACCAGGCAAATACACAACTGATACACTATAGTTTTGCCAGGTTATTCAGCAGCCATAAACATCAGAGAAGAGGAAATGCAGAGTGAATTTTCAACTCACTGGGATAAAACAGAAGCCAAAACTAATCTAAGGTGTGAATTGTTTTTTAGCAAAAAAAGATGATGTTAACCAATAGTCTTCGCTTTTAGTTATACTGAGCTTGATGACTTTTTTAATGAGGAGGTTTGGGTTTTGTTTGTTTGTTTTTGAGAGCTGTCACGTGTGGACCTGGCAGAGCCTAGGGGCTCACAGGTTCGGTCAGAGAGCTGGGGGGAGGGGCAGGCTTTTCCCCAAGGGCTGGTGTTCCCTGTCCTGACAGCAGCCCCAGGAATCCCGCAATCCATTCTGTAGCGATCAGCCCATGGATGTGTGCTCCAAGCCTGGAGGATTTTCACTGCGACTTTGCAATTTTTCTTCTACCCAGAGGTCAGCATTTGACTATGGAAAACAGTTCTGACTCAGACAAGCGAAGAATGATGAGCCTAAAGGGTTCTGTCAGCAGGAACTAACCTACATGTGGGAACTCTGGATGTTTCACAAAAGGGCAAGTTCAAGAATCCTTAAAACTAAGAGGTGTCTGTCACATCAGCTGAAGAAAACAGTAAAATAATGAAACATTTACCACAAATGGAATACTCATAGTGTTTTCAAACATTCCTCTGGGATAAGCAAGATTCTTGCTCAAGATTTTCAGACAGGGCCTCACGATTTCAAACTCCGGTCATGGAGCAAGGCCAGGGGCTCAGCTGTGGGACCAGCCCCTCCCATGGCCAGCAGCCCAGCGCAGGCCTCCATCACCAGCCCCCGGCTACCTTGGAGCTGGGAGGGTTCTGGGATCAGGCCTACGGTGGCCTCAGAAGATTCCTCACCCCTCAGCCCCTCTCCCACCTGGCTCGCTGCTCTGAAATTCCACCCTTAGACATTCAGATCTTTGCTCCAATGCAAACACTCCTGGGAGAAGACGCACATTGTTTATCAGCCATTTACACCTCAGTGCAAATGTGTTTATCAGAGCTTTTGCCAGCAAGTGTTTTTAGAGGAGAGAAGGTGAAAGAAACTCAGAGAAAAAAACATGCTTGAGGATAAAGAGAAAGTAACGGAAAGTCACAAAAGGACAGAAAAGGAGCACAAGAGGCACCGAAGATGAATAAACTCCGCCTCTTCCCAGGAGTGCCTACCTGAGAGGATGAAAAGGTGACCCAGACTTGTTGGGATCAGATGGGAGTCGGGGGGACTCAACGCTGTGCCCCTGGCTATGGGGCGGGGGCGGGTGGTGGCTCAGGACCTGACCCCTGGTTTGGACGCCCAGCCTGTCTTCTCTCCAAGCGGCGACATGCTCAAGGAACAATGGCACGTTGAGCTCACCAGCGCTGCCCAAACAAAGCAGGAGGAAGCCAACACCTGTCCTTCCAAACACCGAGAGAGCTTCATTCCTCTTTAGAACACCGCCAAGAGCCTGGAGTCTACTTAATCACACAGACCTTCTGCACTGAAAGAAAGTGGACGGTGTTTGTCTAACAGAATGTGACCTCAAGCCCTGTGAGGGGAAACCCAGTACTCACGCCGGGCTGCGTCTCAGACCTGTCAACAAGGTGGACCCCAAACCCACGAGATGCTTGCTTGTTTGTGTGACGTGATGATTTCACAACACTCACAAGGGATTAAAACTCAGAGCAGTCCAGTTCTACAGCAGGTCAGGGACCCCGATGAGAAGCTGTTTCAGAATTTATTAAATTGCACTCAAAAAAATCTGCTTGGCTTTCTATAGCTAGTATTATTCCAGAGAACCATAATTCATAGTCAAGCCTCTTTTTTTTTTTTTTTAATGTTTTTAAAAATTTTTATTGGAGTATCGTTGTTTTAGTTTCAGGTGTACAGCAAAGTGAAACAGTTACACCATAACCAAACCTCTTTGATGAGCCTGAATTTCCCAAACTTATAGTCAGTTTAGGTTGCTGGTAACAAACCCACAGAGTTGGACTGTCTCTGTGTGCAGACCAGACCTGGGATACTGATGAACAATGATGAGTCAAGGGACACATTTAACATCAGCTCTACATACATATATATCCACATCTTCATTTTTAAGATGTACGCATTTAGAAAGTTCTTTTTCAAAAAAGATGTGAATTGCTATCCTCAAAGAACTGGAGAGATTTACACAGAATGCTCCCCAAGTGATTTCATCTGCTAAAAACACAGATTAAAAGCCTGGAAGAGGAAGACCCAACTCTCTTTAATTTGCCAAACCCCCACTTCTCGTTCTAGAGAATTTCATTCTTCTGGACTTTAAGAAGGAAAATGCCTGCCTCAGGAACGACAGTGTTAACAGATCCTCCGTGCAAGTGAATGTCTAATGAACTGTAAAACCCATCATAAAACACTTCATATGGCTTTACTTACTCCACAAGCCAAACTATGCCTGAGGTATACAAAATTATACCTTGCTCATCTTTTCAGATGCCTTAGAAACCTCTGTTGAGAGTACTCCTTTTATCCCAACCCAGGGTTTTTGTTATTCTTTTTTATCTTTCTTTTCGGTTAAAAAGATTGGAGAATCTAACTGTCTCTCTCTTCCTAGAGACCGCTGGCTCTGAAATGTTTTTTAAAGTGTGTTTATGGCATCTGAAAGTTCCCTACCCCCCGCACTCAGGTTCTAAAGTTTGAAAGAATACATCATTCCTAGTTTGATGTATATCCAAAACCGAGAACACAATGCAAGGGAGTGTTTGCCATATTTCACTCCACAGTGGAGTCACAGTTTTTCCTTAGACATGGTTTTAGCATAAAGTAAATAGTATTTCCAGGATTGCTGCCAAACGCAACAATACAAATAATGATGACCAAAAACAGCAAAATGTGAGTGGACCAGAAATGATGATGTTTCATAAGGAAATCCCAGATATGTTCTAAAGATACTTTGGTTTTACGTGAAGATTAATTAATTAAACCAGGTTAGCAAAGTCCCAACATATAGAACTGTACTAGGAGAGAATTCAGTAGAAACTCAACAAAGATACAAATTATGATTCAACGCTTCTTAGCAGAAATGATGAGTTGTATCTCAACAATCAGCGATTCTGAAAATGAATCTCAGGATAGTCTGCTTGGTTTGTTTGTTTAGGGGTTTGTTTTTGTTGTTGTTTGTTTGTTTTTAGTATTGGTTTAATAATCAATAGTGACTGTTTTCCAGACTCTCTAAGTTGCTCCATTTCCAGATTACAAGGATTTCTAGCAAATCATCATCACATCAGCATCAAATTATTCGTAAAACAACCATATGAGTTTGCCCCCTTAATATTCTTCAACTGAGTGTGGTGTGGAGCAAAGAACTAACATTTATTCCATACAGGAATTTTGCTAGGCTGTTCCAAGATTTTCTTATGTAATCCTCACAGCAACACTATGAAATAGGTACTAGTATCTCTATTTCACAGATAAAGAAATTTAAGTTCTGAAAAGTAGATTATTCAAGTTCAAATACGTTGTAGGTTTCAGAAGTGGAAAGCAAACAAATAGGAGCTTTAGAAGAGTATTGCTCTATATAACCTCCTCTACATCATTCAAGCAACTCAAGTGAAGGCATTAGCTTAGTTTGACTGCTTTGGACGAGCGGGCTTCAGACAGCCGCGCTTCTTTGGGACCGAGGCATGCGCATTACAGCTTCACTGGTGTGGTTGGTGCTTTACCAAAATGATGGAGAAAAGATATTCCACAGTACTATAATATGGTATAAAATCACCAAATCAAAATTCTTCTTTCTCACTTCTCTTTTTTTCTTTAATTGAGGTAAAGATTAAATTTTTTTAATTTTTATGTTATGGAACATAACGTAAAATTGACCATTTTAACCATTTTAAAGTGTACAGTTCAGCAGCTTCTAGTACATTCACAGCACTGTGCAAACAGCACTTCTCTTTAACCCTTCAGACTAAGTCAAGGGATAAGTCTGTTCGGTACTGCTATATCTTTAATAACTCTAATATTTAATGATCTCTCTTTAAAAAAATAAAGGGAAAGCAAGCTTAGAGTCTTTGGTAAATAAGCATACAGTTAGAATTTGATAACCTAAATTTGGTGTCTTATTTGTATTTATTTTTTATTTACCCTGAATTTACGTAGTAACAAAATTTCCTTATTAAGTAAATATTTTCAGTGAAATGGTGAGTTGATTTAAAGAAAAATTTTAGGTAAATAGTTAGCATTAGTGGTACATACATATGGCAAAAATCACGAAAGAGGTACCTCTGCTCGTCTGGTGGATGGATGGAAAGTGATAAGGAGGACAGGTGATGGGCATTTAGAAGGAGGCGGCTGGAGACTTCCCTCCTGGCGGTCCAGTGGTTAGGACTCTGAGCTGCCACTGCAGGGGGCACGGGTTCAATCCCTGACTGGGGAACTAGGATCCCGCATGCCATGTGGCATGGCCAAAAAAAAGAAAAAAAAGGGAGGCGGCTGGGACAGGATGAAATATCCTGTTCAGGACGTCGTAGGGATAAGGGGCTTGGATTCAGGAAGGTGGAGTCTCATTATAGATTCTAGAATGTGAGCTGGGCCTGAGTCTTCTTGCCTGCAAGTCCACTGGTCCAGCCTGACCTCTACCCTGGTTTTGAAGGCATGGAGATCCTGGCATTGCCTCCGCTGTCTGAATTACAGAAAAATACCCCACCTCAGAGAAGGAGCCGATCCCCTCTCAGGCTGGGCAGGCAAACGAAAGGCAGCCACCCACGAGGGCTGCCTCTGAAAGGGGAGGGAGCTCGGAGATGGGCTGAAAGAGTGGGTCACACAGCCCAACAATGGCAGCTATAACACAAGCAGACTTTTCAGTCTCTCAGATAACTGTTAAAGAAGGAGGGAAGGAAGAGAGGCAAGGCCAGGGACTACAGAGCAGTTGTCCGTTTGGCTTCAGGCGTTTTCGATGAAGCCTGGGGTTAGAGCGGGATGGGCTTGACCTGGGTAAGGTGTCATCTTCCCTTCCCCAGATCTGCTCGCTGGGCCCGCTGGTGCAAGAAACTGAGTGCGTGCCGCAAGAGTGAAGCTCTGCTGCTGGGAGATGCTTCTCCGCCTATACATCTGTTTCTAATGATTCACCATTTGTAAATGGAACTCCCATCCCAGGCTCTTCGTTAGTAAGAGGTTAGCAAGAAGAAAAAGGGGGCACCCATCTGGAGATAAAAATCCCTGATGCCAAACAGATTGTCAGGAAGATTTCTAGCCCCGATGTGAAGACAATGTATACACACACACACACACACACACACACACACACACACACGCACACACACACCCCCAGAGCTGCCTTAGCCAGAATATTCATGTATTCTAGGTGCCCCACGTATGTTGGACTATCTACTATATGAAAGACAAGGTCCCTCCTTTTAAATCACAAATACATGTGAAAGAAACAATACATTAAGCCACAGTCCTATACAAATTGGTCTAACACCATGCAAGGCGATGCCACCCCTTAACATCTAGGAGAGAGCAGATAAACGGGAAAAAGAGTTAGATGCCTAGAAACTGCATTACCCTCCACTCACTGCCACGTTTCTGTTTTCCTTCCTGCAAAATTTGTCCCAAGAGCTGGTCATGGTCCCCTGTACACATCTTAGTGCTCACCCCCACTTGGCAAGGTCACCAGTGACCTCACATTGTCCGGCCCAATGGCCACTTTCTCGTCTTTCCTCCTCCTTGATTCTTGGCAGTCAGACCCAGTTGAGGGCTCTAACTTGAAAAGCTTTCCTATCTTGGCTTCCGTAACATTAAGCTCTTCTGATTTTCATCCAACCTCACTGGCCACTCCTTCCCAATCTCCTTCCCCTCTGTGCTACTTTCTAGAAGTGGGAGAACACCAGGGTCACGGTGCTTTTCTCCATCGACAGCCTTTCCCAGGGTAACCCCATCTAGTACAGGGGTGCTGAAGACCACCTGTAGGCTGACAATTCCTAATTTATATCTCAGTCCTGACCCCTCTCCAGAGTTCTGAACTCAAATGCCCAACTATCTCCTTGATCGCTCTTATTGTGTGTCGAATAAAGTACTTGGAATAAAGTACTTTAACTGTGGTCTAAAGGCCATGCCTGGCCTGGCACTGCCACCTTCTCTTGGGTCCCAGTTCTAGCCATAACATAAGCCAAACAGCTAACCTGAGTCTCTGAATTTTGAGGCTTAGTTCTTGCTAAGACAAATGGATATCGAGAGCCACAATTTAAGGTAACTCATCTTTCCTAGTGGTCTCTCCCTTTTAACTCATCTTAGACTTAACCTAACTATTTTTGCTTGGCTATACACAATATCTTATCTGGGATCTTAAGATACGTGATATCTTAGCCAATATCATGGGAAACAGCCTACATGAATCAATTATCAATAGCACAGCCAGGAGGGGAACAAATTCAAATAGGGACCTGTCCCTTGTTCTAAAGGAGTGGATTTGAAGATTCTCAGATTTGGGGGGAATTAAATCAAACAAGGGTAGGCCACAGATCCCAGTAAGGACATTTTTACTTTCTCCTCTCCTTTCCTGGTTTAATCTCGTTGACCCTTGAGCTTAGTGTGATCTGCATCTCATAATTGTTTGACTCAAGTAATTAATGGAAGTTACCAGGCCATAAAGACAAGGAACAAAGGTACATTCAAGAACATCATGGGATTTTATGAATAAAATGGAAACATTTTAACCCCAACCCCACTCCAAGAAAAGGTATGAAGACATTAAAGCAAACCCATGAAAATAAATGTGTTGAATCTTACACGGTTCCCATTTCATCATTTTTCTTCAGTAAAACTAAATTATCAGATTACATCCAGTTAGACACGTTTAGGAGTGGAAAGCAGGTAAAACAGACCAGTTGAGGAGAGATGATGTGTATAAATAGAACAACTGTATAGCAACCTTAAAGCCATCTTCAATTCACTTAACGGTAATTTGGTACAGGCAGACCATGGTCAGAAATATTATGTATAAAAGGCAGATCACTGTGGCATATGGGGTGAGAGCGGGGAGTCTTCAGGATTCTGAAGGAAAAGGATCATGTGGATTAAGGGAGAGGAGCTTCTCCAAGGAAGGTACAGCATAAACAAGGTGGAAAAATACGAGTAAAAGACACGAAGGTGGAAAAATACGAGTAAAAGAGAGAACGTGAGGAAAATGAACTTACTGGAGTAGGACGTGTTTAGTGAGATACTCTGTGAGAGAAAATGTAAAACTATGATTCACTGAGCAAGGCTTATTGTTAGGTTAAGGAGTCCAGGCTTGAATTAATTAGTGTAAGATCTTCATCAGGGAAGAGAGACGCTGAAAGCAATGCTGAGTGTGGCGGCAGCCTGTGGGATAGACAAAGTGAAAAAATGAAAACACTGGTAAAGAGGCTGCTTCAGTCATTTATATGGGTCTTGATAGGGACTTGGCTTTGAGAGGTGGCAGCTGAAACTGACACCCAGGGACATAGCCCAGAGATTCTGAAGTCTCTTGGAAAGGTGCTTGTGAATGATTGTACACAAGACGTGAAGGAGAGGAAGGAGTGAGTGGAACGCTGGACGGGGCAGTGGAACGCTGGACGGTGGCACCGAGCAGGAGGAATTGTTGACGTCTACGATGCATCTTTCAGATTAAATTTTGTAACACTTATTGCTGAGTTAGTCATTGTGGAACCTTTCTTTTTAATTTCTAATTCTAAGACACATGGTTAAAATTAAGATTAATATTCTTGTTGGCTTTAGTTTCCTATAACTTTAAAATTTACCAAGTGTCTGCGGGGGTGGGGGTGGGGGGGATGGAGCATACACATCAACATAGTATATACTCTCCAGATCATGTTTTAATCTATAACAGGATAGCAGAGCAGTGCTACGTGTACTCAAAACCTATTTTACTAGGAGAGGCAATCAGCACTCAAAACCAAAACGGTTCTTGAATGAGTATCACTGGTATAAGACAGCTAACTGACCTTTTAAGTATCGTGTAGACCTGACATTTTCTGCTCTTTTTTATAGTTACTTCTGTAGCAAGTTGAAAGTGGTGCAACTAATGCCAAAATCTAAAGAGAAATAGACCCTCCGCCCAAAGTAAGGTAGACACTGGGAAAGATGTTAAAAACCTGGTGAAAAGCAAAGCATGCAAATTTCAGGAAGAAAGAAATGTTCATATGTGCAATGAATGTAAACACAGAGATCTGCCAGGAGGAACGGGAAAGGCAGGGAAGGAGCAAAACCTCCCACCAGTGAGCGGAGGATTTAGGAGAGAGAAAGTTGGTAAACAGAAGATTCAGAAAATAGAAAATGAAATCTTTACCAGAGGCTTTAGCCTTTGACACTGTCAAGAGTAGAATCTCTTCTCAGACTCTTGAACCTTCAGTGCCAGAGCAAAGGTGCCATCATCCATGGTGCCGTGGAGGGGAAAAGAGAGCCAATGGGAACAGGAATAAGTTCTTCAATAAAAGAGCTATGTTCAGGGTCTCTGCCATAGTATCCCCAGAGGCAAGGCTGTAGATTTAAATAGTTCCTAACCTGCGATCCCACTTCTGGGTGTATATCCAAAGGAAATGGAAACAGGATCTCGAAGAGATATCCGCACTCCCGTGTTCATTGCAGCATAATTCACAATAGCCAAGATATGGAAACCACCAAAGTGTCTGTCAACATATGAATGGATAAAGAAGATGTGAGAGGGCTTCCCTGGTGGCGCAGTGGTCGAGAGTCCGCCTTCTGATGCAGGGGACGCGGGTTCGTGCCCCGGTCCGGGAAGATCCCACGTGCCGCGGAGCGGCTGGGCTCGTGAGCCATGGCCGCTGAGCCTGCGCGTCCGGAGCCTGTGCTCTGCAACGGGAGAGGCCACAGCAGTGAGAGGCCCGTGTACGCAAAAATAAATAAATAAAAGACGATGTGAGATATATGTGAATATTATTCTGCCATGAGAAACAAGGAAATCCTGCCATTGATGACAACATGGAGGGACCCTCAGGGCATTATGCTAAGTGAAATAAGTCAGACAGAGAAAGACAAATACTGTATGATCTCACTTATATGTGGAATCGAAAAAAGCCAAACTCATAGAAACAGAGAGTAGGGTGTTGGTTACCAGGGGCTGAGGTGCGGGTGGGAGTGGAGGAAAGGGGCAGATGTTGGTCAAAGGGTACAAACTTCCAGCTAAAAGATGAAGAAGTTCTGGGGATCTAATGTACAGTATGGTGACTACAGTTAATGATTGTGTACTATATCCTTGAAAGTTGCTAAAAGAGTAGATCCTGAATGTTCTCACCACAAAAAAGAACTGGTAATTATGCGATGTGATGGAGGTGTTAGCTAACACCATGGTAGTAATCATTTTGCAATATCTAAGTGCATCAAATCAACACATTGTACACCTTAAACTTACACAATATTACATGTCAGTTATATCTCAACAAAGCCAGAAAATAAAATAAAATAAAATAAATAGCTCTCTAAATTTAGATGCCGTAGGTGAGATGATAGAAGGGGGAGAAGTTGGGAATTTATTTGAAATTAAGGTATATATCAGGAATTTCTAATTTATCTCCAATATCTAATCCTCCCTTGTTGCTCAGTAACAGAATTCCCAAATGTCAGCAGGGCACAGGGCTGCCTAAAATAAAGATTATATTTCCCAGCCTCCCTTGTAGCTGAGGTGGATTCATCAAACTGAGTTTTGGTCAATGGATATGCGGAAGTGTTTGTGCAACTTCAGGAAATGTCTTTAAAAGAAGGGAGCATGGGGCTTCCCTGGTGGCGCAGTGGTTGAGAGTCCTCCTGCCGATGCAGGGGACACGGGTTCATGCCCCGGTCCGGGAAGATCCCACGTGCCGCGGAGCGGCTGGGCCCGTGAGCCATGGCCGCTGAGCCTGCACGTCCGGAGCCTGTGCTCCGCAACGGGAGAGGCCACAGCAGTGAGAGGCCCGCGTACCGCAAAAAAAAAAAAAAAAAAAAAAAAAGAAGGGAGCATGACTTGTTCTTGTGCCTTTTTTCATTCTTGGTCACTGAGATATAAGTGTGATGGCTGAGACTGAAGAAGGCATCTCAGGCCTTGGGGTGAAGGCCACCCACACTAAGAAGCCCGGGTCCCTGATGATAACAGAACCGCCATACCAACCACAGAGAATGTTTCCTTGACAGTGAGATAAACTTCCGTCTTGGTGAGTCCCTGATAATGACCTGACTAATAAAGTTATCCTGAGAGTAACTAGAACTTACAGAGGCAGGACAGGATCAATCCGAAACAAACTGGTATGAGGCTTCTAGCAGTAGAAAGCTGACAGGGTCCTTTCGAAATAAATATTCGGGTAAATCTGATCAGTGTAAACAAACACGAGTTTTAGCTTGAGACTGAGAAAAACAGGAAAATAAGGTAACAGAACCACCTAATTAGATAGCTGACAGGGTCGGGGCTGGCGAAGATGAAGCTGACATACATAGGTACCTTCTGTGCTTAGAAACATGCAAAATATTTGAAAAGGGTTCGGCTCTTGAGCTAAAAATGAGGGGCTTTACATGGTAATCATTAGTAGAAGAAAAATCTACAATGCACCAAGAGCTTTCCGTTACAAACATGAGAGAGGGGGAAGCGTGTTTCCAGAAAAGAGGTACCTTGTGTGTGAGGCACAAAATCAACCACAACCTTGGAAAAGTCTTGCAGAGCTAAGAAAGAATTTCATGGTTAAACCATGACTATGAGGCTACAGAGTTTACTATAAGCCAAAATCTGTGAGATGAAACTAAAAATGTTAAATGAAAGTGTAGACACCACAAGATCAGGAGAGGCAGAAAAATGGTGGATCTCGTGTTATCATACAAGCTGACGAAACACTGCTGGAGATCAAAGGATGGCTCTTTAGAATTCACAAACAAAGGAAATATCATGTCTTGGCTTTGAGTGCCAGATAAGAACTTACATAGGAAGTATTTTCATAGAACCACTATGTAATAGTAGTTACAACATGGTTTAGTTCCACATTCTGGCAGAAAACGCAACAAAATCCATTATGCAGTTACCCATCTTTAAAAAGGGAACTGTGCCCAACCCACAAGCAGTAAATGGGAAAGGTTAAAAGGAATCACATAAGGAGAAATTAATTGAGAAAGCCAGGTTACTGCTTAAACATTACTAGAAGCCCAAGAAAAGCATTTGCCAGGAATTTTTTTTAATTTATTTTTTAAAAAATCTGTATAACCACTAACTGTTAAAAACAAACAAACAAACGAACAAACACCTCTATTTTAGGAGGGGTATCTTCTTTTTTTTCCATGTAAAGATTGACCAAATGAGAGGGACAGAGAGACATAGAGTTTGAGGGGCAGGTGTAAACCAAAAATTGGGTGGCAAAAAGGATGGAAAGCCTGGTTGGGAGCTTCAGACATGGGGGTAAGAGAATATGACAGCCTGGCTGGGAGCCCGTGGGACCCCTTTCAATCATGGTGCAAAATATTTGATTCAAGATGAAAGGGGAAGACAGAGAAAGACAAATACTGTATGATGTCATTTATACGTGGAATGTAAAAAACAAAAACAAAACACAACTCCTAGAAAAAGAGATCAGATTTGTGGTTTCCAGAGGCAGAGGTTGGGGGTAGGGAATTGGAGGAGGAAGGTTCTCAAAGGGTGCCAACTTCCAGTTATAAGATAAATAAGTGTAAAGGAGCTGTTACAGTGGAGGATTACTGGACTGAATGTCAATATTATGACACAGTATGAGTGTGTTTCGTTGTTTGGTAATTGCAATCATTGTTGCTTATGTTGTGGTCATCCACTTACGATGCTTGGTGTCAGTTTATTTATCTCTTGTAAAAATAAAATACAAGAGATATTGTGTGTGTGTAAAAAAAAAAAAATACAAGAGATATGTGTGTATGTAAAAAAAAAATAAGTGGTAGGGATGCACTGCATAACGTGATGACTGTAGTTAACAATGCTTTATGATATATATGAAAACGTTGCTAAGACAGTAGATCCTAAGAGTTTTCATCACAAGGAGGAATTCTTTTTTCTCTTTTTTTTTGCTTTTTCTTTTTAGAGTATCTACATGAGATGAAGCATGTAATCATTTCACAATATATATAAGTCAAACCATTATGCTGTACACTTTAAACTTACACAGTGATGTATGTCAATTATATCTCAATAAAACTGAAAAAAAAAAGGTGAAAGGGGAAAAGAGAGACTAAATGAAGTTTTTAGGGAAAATTTGCTTCCCAGATTCGGTTTGGAAATCCACTGATGGGAGATATTAAATGTCCAGAATGTTCTAGACATGGCTGATGGAACAAAAGTCATCACAACCAGAGAGCAGCTACTCAAGGTTCTGAAGGAGCCATTACCCTCATCAAAGCGTGACCCTCAGTAAGAGTCTGATCCACACGAAAATCTTGAAGAACATGCAAACTAAACAGGAGGTTTGCTTACACAACAGGTTAACTAGTAGAAGATAAACCAAGCAGAAACCCTACCTATTTTTTAAATGTACCAAAATGGGGGGAAATCATGCTAAGTTAACCTAATATTTTAGGAGAGAAAGAAACACGAAGACAAAGAGAATGCATGGACGTAATTTATTTAGAGTCTCGAAGCTCTTTCCATGGATGCCTGTAATAGAACAGGGCCTGTTTTGAAAAACAAAAGAAAGCAAAACAACAAAACTCAGCACTGTTTTTCATGATGAAGGAATGATGTGTGTACACATTGTATAGCAAAATGCTGAATTCTTTCAATCTCTCTCTTCTCTGAGTCCTTCTCCCTCAGGCAGCCCTTTCTCCATCCCTCTGCCACCCCTCTTGGCCCTGAGGGCTCCCCTCTTCACCCTCTCTATCTCCAAAATCCTGGTCACGGCACACTCTGCACCTCACCGCCATCACCCGCTCAGACCCAGAAGGCTAGCGCTAGCTCGATGGCATTGAAAACATTAACTACTTACAGTTCTTTGTGCTCTTAGGAAGGGACAATTCACACAGTCACTAAGATAGAAATTGTTTCGAAAAAAACTTAAAACATCGTTCTATCTTTGTGCACATGGGAAAAAATGCTGATAATAACAAAAGCTAACGTTTGTTAACAGCATTTATTGTTACAGCTATATTATATTGACTCCTTTCCTCTATCACCGTCATCATCATCACCTCCACTTTATTCATGAAGAAGCTAAGGTCACCCAGCTTACTTAGTAGAACATGTTTCTGATCCCTGCTCTTTAGTCTGGCTCCAGAATCCACATTCCTAACTACTATTGCGTATGGATTCCATCTCTTCCCAGAGGGAGTCCCTTCCTGAGTTTTCTGTCTCTGTGGATGGCACCCCTGCACATCCACTAACCCCCTCTCCCTCACCCCATCCACTTGGCACACTGGGCCTACGTGGATTCCTGTGGCAGCCTGTCCCTCCCTATGTTTCTGCAGGAGCATGTCCATCTACTCTCTCTCTCTCTCTCTCTCTCTCTCTCTCTCTCTCTCTCACACACACACACACTCCATCTTTTTACCATATGTAGCCAGAGTGTGGGGTGTCCAGCTCTTAAAGCCAGCACTACAAGTTCTTGTCTAATAAGATTTAAAAAAAAAAAAAAAAAACGCACACACACACAAAACAACGAAGCAACAAGGAACACAAATATCCACTTTTAAAATTTTTAGAGTGTGTAATGGGGTGTTGTAAGATCAGATCTCAACATTTCTGAACGCCTGAGGGTGAAATCAGGGATAAGATGTATTGGAAACCTTCCAGAATTTTTTCTTCCTGTGGCTCTAAAACTGGAAGTAAGAACGTGTCTCCTGGGCGGGCTCTTCTTGGTTCTGGAAGGGAGCAAGTCAATGACCTCAGGGTAGTGGCCACTCAGGGTCCATGTGGCAGTGGACACTGGAGCCTGTCCCAAGCCAGCCTTCCCAAGGATTTTAAAAGGAGAATGTTTGGAGCAGGCTAGCTTAGGGTGGCCCTGGCTTGCATGTTGGTGAGAGGAGGGGAGCACTGATCCGGTGGGGGAAGGGCAGGCCTGACAGCACTCGAACCCCTTTACGCTTCAAAGAACAACAGGGTGCCTGCAGCAGTGACCCAAATCAGAGAACCAGACACAGTGTGTCTTTGGGGACAGAACCAGCAACCAGCAAGGGGGTTCCTCCAGCCTGGGGCACCTGGGTTCTGGGCCAGCATAAGGAGATAAGTAGAAACGAGACCTGGTGGATTACTGGCCATATAAGGGGGAGAGAGGGGCAAAGAGAGAGACTAGATTACCTGCTTATCTAGGAATGTGGGGAGTACAAAAATGTATTAATTTTCTTAAAAGAAGTGGAATGTGATCTTATTTGTCTCTTCCTATACATGAAATGGGTCATATCAAATTATATTGGTTATTATTATAATTACTTCCTTCTCCCTTTCTCCATCCATCTCTGAGACCATGGCCTAGAACTTGCACCTCCTTTGACTTTGCCTAAGTCAACTCTGTATATCACTGTGTCTGACCGTGCTCTGCCATGACCTCATTTCTTCATCAAAGGGAGCCTTACACTTCAATGAGAAGTTCATGGTCTGGTCTGGTCCTTCAGTGTCTAGGACCACACAATGCACGTTATCTGTTTGCTCTGTATGATCTGATGGCTGGTAAATTGATTCACACTAATTAAACCCACAAAAGGCTGATTCATGAGCTCAGAGAACAATATGTTAAGTTACAGAGAAAGATAAAACTGGTCTGAAAAGCAAGGATGTACATTTGAACTGGACATTGTGTTTGGGGTAAGTCCACCCAGGAAGCCAAACAACAAAGCAAAGCATTGCCTTGTCGACAGAGAATCAAAGCAAAGGAGTTAGAATACTGTCTCATAATATTTCTAGAAAGTTCTGGTAGACTGAGAATTTGCCTTCCGTGATTGCTATGCTTGAAAAACCAAGACAAGTATTTAGAATATGTCCCTCTCTCTTGAGGGTACCAGAGTGACAATGATAAATTCTCACAGCCCAATGCTCATTTTTCCCATTGTCAATGAGAGACACTCTCA
This sequence comes from Platanista minor, assembly GCA_004363435.1. Classification (NCBI taxonomy): domain Eukaryota; kingdom Metazoa; phylum Chordata; class Mammalia; order Artiodactyla; family Platanistidae; genus Platanista; species Platanista minor. The sequence goes on along the minus strand of RJWK010006828.1, from coordinate 13,754 downwards.
TTCTGTTTGTACGTGTTACTATGCTTAGAACTGCTGAACTTGCGGGTAATTTGCAGCATCATATCTTAATGGATAATTTAGATTGTGTCAAATAAGTCTAAGCATCGTATCATCGCACGAGATGCTAAAAGGACACCTGCAATCATCTAGCTCCCTGGTTTTCGAATTGTGTGCCGTGGATCCAAGGGGCTGCTGAATTAGGAAACCACAGGTGTAGGGAGGAGGCTGAGCAGACAGGCTAGAGCTGACCACCCCCTTGTAAGGAGTGTGGATTCTTCAAAGAGCAGAAACCATTGATACGTTTTAATATCTAGGGACAGGATGAAGTTCACATTTTAAATAAACAATTTGGAGAAAGTGACTGGAGAAAAGCAAGAGCAGAAGTAAGAAGACCACTTAGGAAGGTACAGTATTTGTCCAGGGGAGATACGATGATGTTGGGATCAGGGTAATAGCAGCAGAGCTGGAGAGAAGTGGATGGATTGGAGGCGTCAACTTAAAAGCAGAATAGTTGGGACTTGGCTAGTGAGGGAGCAGATGTTATCAAGGGTTCACTCACTTATTTATCCCATCCAGAAAACTTATTGAGTGCTTACGATGGGCTGGGCCCTGGGCTAGGTGCTCATCTAGACAGCCAAGTCTCCAGGCTTCCTGGAGCTGATGTTCTAGTGGAGGGAGACAGACAATGGACAAGCACACAAGTAGGTAAAATATTAACATGCTCTGGACTTCCCTGGTGGCGCAGTGGTTAAGAATCTGCCTTCCATTGCAGGGGACACGGGTTCGAGCTCTTATCTGAGAAGATCCCATGTGCCATGGAGCAACTAAGCCCGTGTGCCACAACTACTGAGCCTGCCTCTGGCACCCATGAGCCATAACTACGGAAGCCCCCATGCCACAACTGCTGAAGCCCGTGTGCCTAGAGCCCGTGCTCCACAGCAAGAGAAGCCACCGCAACGAGAAACCTGGGCACCGCAACGAAGTGTAGCCCGCTTTCGCCTCAACTAGAGAAAGCCCGCGCACAGCAACGAAGACCCAATGCAGCCAAAATATAAATTAAAAAATACGTGTATTAACATGCTTGGAAAGAGCCTGGGAAATCAATTTTTGGGCTCCATGAATTGTTTCCTGTCTCTCAGGCCTCACTGTCCTGCTCCACTTCTTCTCCAACCAACCAGCTGTCCACCCTCCTGAAAATCATTTCATATATTTTATCCAGTTTTCAGTCTGTAAGATGAAAGTGTGAATCTACCCCCTGTTAATCCCTTCATGGCCAGAGGTGGAAGTGACCTTTTCTTGCATGTATTTAATGTAAGGGATAAAGGAAAAGAAAGAGTCAAAACTCACCACCACGTTCTGACTCTAATAGTACAGTAGACAGTTGTGAAGCAAAGCCAGGTGGCTTTGGATTTATTTTTGTCTCTTCCTCTCTTCTGTTCTTCTTCCTTTCCCTCCTTCCTTCCTCCCCTCCCTCACTACTTCCTGCCTTCATTCTCTCCTTCCTTCCTTCTTTCCTTCTTTCCTTTTGTGTATGTGTGTTTTAAAATTTGTTTTGCCTTGAAGATTCTTGAGAGCAGAGTGATGGTGGCAAGGATGGAAATCAATAGACCGGTTTTGGACACATAGAGTTTGAGAAGTCTGCAAGACATGTGAGGAGGAGTAGGCTAGAGATATCCTTCAGCACCTGGGCATACGGAGATGTAGTTCGCCAGGATGGAGAATCCTGTAGAAAGAGAAGACATTTGGAGGGAGATCTGGAACTCAGATGTTTGAGATGTTAAGTTTGAAATGTTTACAAAACATTCCAATAACAGTATCAAGCTCACAGTTCAATATTTACATCTGGAGCTCAGAAAAGAGCACTGGGCTACAACTATGGATTTGAGACTCTTCATCATATACGTAGAATTTAAGTCATGAGAAAGGATGAGGTTACTTCAAAAGAGAGAGAGAAAAAAGGGAGAAAAAGAGAGGAAAAGAGAACTAAGGAGAGGAGGCAAGACAAGAAGGTCCAACAAAAACACACCATGAGGAACATCAGCAGTAGAAGCTGCAAAATAAGATGAATCCTCAGAGCAAAAGAAAAAGGAGCAGCCATAGAAGAAGCGGGAAACCAGAGAGGACATTTTCAAAGGAAAAGAGTATTTCAAGAGGGAATACCAATTGGTTCAAGTGATACTGAGAGGTCAAGTAAGACAAGCATTTAAAAGTATCCATTAGATTTAGTAGCTTGGAAGCCAGTTTCGGTGGGATAGAGGAAGGGATAAAGAATGAATGGGAGGTAAGTGGAGGCAGCATATGCAGACAGCTCTTCCATGGGTAAGGGACTTCCCTGGCGGTCCAGTGGTTAGGCCTTTGTGATCTCACTGCCAAGGGCCCGGGTTCATCCCTGGTGGGGGAACTAAGCTCCCACAAGCTGGGCAGTACAGCCAAAAAAAAAAAAAAGTAGGGTAATCCTGGAGAGACATGATGAGTTAGGAGAGGTTTGCTGTTTATTTTTAAGATAGAAGACACAGAAAGTGAGAGAGTGGGTGATAAAGCCAAGAGGTCAGGAATGCAGAGAGAAGGATTAACAGAAAAGCAAGTCTCCTGAGAAGGCTCCTGAAAGGTCCAGGATCCAGAACTCACTTTCTAACAGCCCTACTACATCCTTCTGTCAGCCTTAGTAGGTCTCCCCTAACCGATGAAGATCTCTCTAAAAGCAGGGAATGCCTCCTCAGTTCTTTTCTGAGCCCATGTGTGACATGGCAGACAATAAGTGTTTGATGTATATTTCTTCAACAAATTAATGTATACATCATGCAAATGAATGAATAAGATTTATGTTATAAAATCTGCCCTGAAAAGAGGAGCAAAGACATTTATGTATTTAATTCCCTTGAGATCAGAAGACACTTTCTGTAGATTTTGGATAATGTCCCCAGAGTAGAAAATAAGCACAATAAAAACAAAATTCTTATTATTCATATTTTGGAGACAAAGAATGTGATTTTTTTCCGAATTAATCACAACGGATGAATAGTGACTTCCTGTGTAGACCCAAAGGTTTCTTCCAGCATTCTAGGGTGAAGAGCAATTGCTGTGTTTCACGTCTGAAATCCATCCTCATTTATCAAAAAACACTTTAGTTTGGAAGTACTACATAATTATCTCCATTATTTCCATAACATCTCCATATGTTGACATAGTATTATTATGCCATCAATTCTCAATCATTAGGCTAGTGATAGAATCAAATCCCGGGTAATCCAAAACAGTGAATAATAAGCTGAGTTGGAGACAGCAAGCAGGTTTGTCATCCTAATCTGGGCTCATTTGGGCTAATAGCCCATATCAACCTACAGATGACAGAGGTTCAGCTCAGAACCGTTTGGTGTGTCAAGGGGTCTGCTGGGGATTTTTAAATATTCACAAAGCAGATCAAGAACTGGCTAAAGGATAGACCCCTCTACAGGAAGAAGGTTCTATAGTCCAAGGACATGGCAAAAGGCAAAATTAGATTCAGAGGATTTAGAACTAAGAACAAGAACTAAGAAACCACCCCGTCCTTCCTCCTCATTTTACAGATGAAAATAAAACCCAGAGTGATTCCATGACTTGCTCAAGGTCACACAGCGAGTTAATGAAACACCCTCCCGATAAGTGACTCGTGTTCCTCCCAGTCCAGTGCTCCACATCATCTTCATCCACAAAGAGTTCTGCTTCCCTTTTGTCTTCTCCAGCAAGAAGAATGGTTTTCAAATTCTAAATGACATTTTAAAATATAAAGGATAAATTGAACACCAAGATAGATAAGGCATTAAGGGAAATTCAGAGTTTTGAAGCTTATGCTACTCCAGACAATTTCCCAGCTGTTAACTCATTTACTCCTTTCAAGCCCCTGTAAGGTTTTATTCCCATTTACAGATGAGGAAACAGAGGCTACATAGACTGCAAGTCACACAATAGCAAATGATGCAGCAAGACAAGAATGAGGTCTACACTCTAGTCTGCTTCCCTTTTCACTACAACACGATTCAAGTGGGATCACATCTTCCAGCCCGGACAGATCATAATCCAAAGTACTGAAAGACTCAAAGATGTAATTATGCAACCACTGTTGGCAATCTTTGGGGGGAAGAAAACATGAAGAATAAAGAGGTGCCAGAAGACTGGAAAATAGTTTTTGATTGTGAAATTCGAGAAAGCCTAGATTCTGGGAATTACAGTTTGGTCAAAGCAAATTCTTGATGTCAAATCTTGGCAAAATTCTAGAATAAAATTACTAACTAGATGGCTTGTGAACCACTTAGAAAAGAATGCTGTGATCACGTGGAACCAACACAGGTTCACTGAGGTCAGGATGTCAAACCATCAAACATATCCACAAGGAAATGAGGTTAAGTCTGTTGGGATGTCATTGTGGTCAAATTGAAAATACGTGATTGAAATTATTGGACAGTTGGATATGTTCACAACTGGTTGCCAGTGGCCTGTCATATGACCCTGCCTAATATAATTCCATTAAAATTTTTAGCAATATCTTTCTTTTTCAGCTTTGAAAATTGTCAGTTTTGTGGATAACTCAAAGTTCGAAGGGAGATGTTATACGATAAAAACCAGTAATCATTTTGACAGACTGAAATGATTGTTGCCCCTCAGTTTTAGATTTAAGAAGGAAAAGTATAGTTATACGTGTAAGTAAAAATAAATAGATGGGTAGATGACAGTCAGATAGACAGACAGATAGATAATAAATAGATGATAGATAGGTAGATAGATAGGGAGTCAGATAAGTTCCAAATGGAGAAAATGTGACTTGACCAAAATTTGTGGGAGAAAAGACTAAAGTTTAATTGACCTCAAGCTCAGTACAAACCAACAGTAGCACACAGATGCCCTCTAACATAGTGGACAAGAACTTGAACTTCAACATCAGCAAAGCTGGACTCACAGTCCAAGTTCATCACTTAATAGCTGTGTGACCTTGGGCAATTTGCTTAACTTTTAAAGCCTTGGGCTCCTATTCTATCAAATGAGTATTCTACAGTGTCATATTACTAGTGATAGAACTTGGTTTACAATTCAAGTCTTCATCCAGTGCTTTTTCCATGGAGGGCTACCTTCAAATGGTTGAAAAAGACATTTTAGGAAAAAGGATTAGAATTATTCCATGGGATCTTAGAGGGCCAACCAACATCAGATCAATGGAGGGGCTTTATGAAGAAGCTGATTTCAGCTCAAGTCCTGGAAGAACACCGTGCCTGGCAGGCCAACATGGAACAGGCCCTCCCATGAAACAGAGCCTTCATGGCACCGTACAGAGCATACAGGCAGCAGGTGTATGATCAACTGTCAGGAATTCTGCTGCAGTCATCCAATGAGGATGAAAAATGGGACCAGTGGTCTATGAGGTCTCTCCAGCTCTAGGATTTCAGAGATTTCGATAATTCTGGGTTTCTATGATTTTGCAAGTGACGTGAAGAAAGGTTTTTACCAAAGAATCTATCATCATCTACTTTGCTTTATGGCAAGCCAAATTTGCATGTATTTGAAGTAACAGGAAAAGAAATTCCCTTTCTCAGCATTCACCAGAGGGTAAAAGTAATAGCACAAACGATTCTGAAGTCCCCCACAATTCCAAGCAGCCCACAGAACAACCATGAGCTTCTCCCCTATTTTCTAGCAATTACTTTTTTGCCTTTCAGCAAGTTTGTGAAATATCACTGGCACTGCACACACCGCATGTTTGTTTGTCTGCTCTGTCCGTCCCCTGCTGCAGATGCCTTAATTTCCTTGTGCTGTTTCCCATCCCATGGAAACCTGATGTAAGCAACTTCATTCTCCTTAAATCATTAATTTATTCACTCATTCATTCATTTATTCATTCAGCCAATATCTATGACTCACTACTTGTAAGAAATAGTTCCCTTTTGATGAACACATGTCACGGGCTTGGAGTTTTACACACTTCAGCTCAACTAATCATGTAAACAACATTAGGAGCTTTACACCTTTATAGATAAGAAGATTAAAACGCACAGAATCAAATGAATCCACTCAAGATTGCACAGCTAAAAAGTGATGAAACTTTGCTGTTCTCATTCTACTACATTCTTATAAGTCAGGCTCTGTGCTGTGAGTAAGCTGGAGAGCAGAGCTACAGTCTCTTCTATCCATCAGCTTACCCCTGGACAGTGGACATCCCATGCACACAGATAACTAACTTAGAGGTCTGTACACGATAATTACATAATACACTTTGGACAGAAACATGATTAGAATAGCCCTCCAGGGAGCAATTTGATAATATATATCAAAAGTCTTTAGAAGCTGTCATGGTTAATTTTACATGTCCACTTGACTGGGCTAAGGGATGCCCAGAGAGCTGGGAAGACATTATTTCTGGGTGTGTCTGAGGGAATAGATTAGCATTTGAATCAGTAGACTGAGTAGAGAAGATCTGCCCTCAGGAATGTGGTGGGCATCATTCAATTGGTGGAGGGCCTGAGTAGCACAAATAAGGCAGAAAAAGGGCGAATTGCCTTCCTCTCTTCTTAAGCTGGGACATGAGACATCCATTTTCTCCTGTCTCCGGACCTCAAGCTCCTGGTCTTAGCCTTGGTCCCTGGGATTTACACTGTCCCTCCCCTCTCCCCTCCCCCCGCCTCCGCCCTCCCATTCTCAGGCCTTCAGCCTCATCCTGGGACTTACCCCGCCAGCTTTCCTGGTTCTCCAGCTGCTGACGACATATGGTGGCCTATCTCAGCCTCCGTAATTGCATTAGCCAATTCCCATAATAAATCTCCTCTTATGTATCTACACTGGCTTTGTTCCTCTGGAGAACTAATACAGAAGTCCATATTATTTGACATTAAATGATCGCTTCTGATAATTTAACTTTCCAGCTATGATGTAGTAGGTTTTAGCAGACTAATACCCCCAAAGAAAACAACTAGAAAGCTGAATATAATACAAAGGAACAACTGTTTGAGGTCGTGAAAGAGCTGCTTGGGCAGCCAGGACATGAGAAGCCAAGATTCTAGGATGAAGAGAAAGTCTTTGAGGTAACCCCAACAGTTTGCATGCAGCTGTTTTTCACCCATGACATTTGTTGATTCTCGGTAGAATGGTAGAAGAAGCTGGAAAACTAGAAAAAAGACAGCTGCTAAGAAGCAGGGCATCAACAGATCTTTCAGCAATCCCACAGGATTGGAAAGACAAAAATTAAAATTGGGGGAGTATGTAAAAAGAACAAACTTCCAATTTTAAAATAAATAAATCATGGAATGGAATGTACAGCATGGTGACTATAGTGGATAACACTGTATTATATATTTGAAAGTTTCTAAGAGAGTAAATAAACAATTCTCATCACAAGGAAAAAACCTTGTAACTGTGTGTGGTGATGGATGTTAACTAGACTTGCTGTGCTGATCATTTCACACTATATACATATATCAAGTCACTATGCTGTACACCTGAAACTAATGTTATACATCAATTACATATCAATTTTAAAAAATTCCTCCCTGCTTAGACCATTAGGCCTGCTATAATAGAATACCATAGACTGGACGGCTCATAAACGGTAACCATTTATTCCTTACAGTTCTGGAGACTGGGCAGTCCAAGATCATGGCACCAGCAGGTATGGTGTCTGGTGAGAGCCTGCTTCCTCATCTTCTCACTGTCACATCATATGACAAAAGAGGAGAAGGATCCTTCTGGGGCCTCTTTTATAAGGACACTAATCCCATTCATGAGGAAGTGAGCCCAACATTTGACAGTTACCTTTGAGGTACTTTCCAAAGTCTTAAGCTACACAGGGAAGCTATAGTATTCTCACTATAATGAAGGTTAAAGAAAAAAAATTAGAGTTTAAGACCTTCCAGGAAGAGACTCCTCTAGTAAATACTAATGCTCTAGTAAATAGTAGCTATTAGTTGGGACATCTGGACATTCACACCATAGAAATGAGTATGAGGAAGAAACCAAACAGAAACAAGCCTTGCAGTGACTGCAGCTCAGTCTCAGAACAGTCCTACTTGAACTGCCGATTGGAAGATGGTGTAAATCTTTTCTGGAGGAAGATTGTTTCATCCAGAATACTTCTTACATTTTTTAATACAAAATGCCTGGCCTTTAATAAATAATTACCAGCCATGAAAAGAAACAAGACCAAAAAATAAGTAGGCAATAAAAACAGACATACAGGTAACCCAGATATTGGAATTATCAAACAGACTTTAAAATAATTGAAATAACTGGGATTTGTGTGTTCAAGAAAATCGATGGCAAAATGGAAAATTTCACTAAAAAGGGAGAAGACACACAATGGGGCAGAAGCAACGTATTAAGAGATAACATCCTAGATATTTCAAAAACTCACAAAAGTCATCAAGGAAAATTCAGAGATGCTCTAGAACCTAAGTGGGATAAACATAAAGAAAACCACAGCTTTGTATATCCTCATAAAACTGCTGGAAACAAAGACCAAAATCTTAAAAGCAGTCAGAGAAAACACAGACCTGTTACATTCAGAGGAGCAACAGACCAAAACACAAACAAAAAACAAAAGAATGATGTCTTTAAAGTGCTGAAAGAAAATAAATACCCACCGAAGATCCTATATCCACTGACTGAAGATATCCTTCAGAAGTGAAGATAAATGAAGGACATTTCAGGCATATAAAGACAGAGAATTCATTGCCATCAGACTTCCATTAAAGGAAATACTATGTTGTGATGGATGTTAACTAGACTTATTGTGCTGATCATTTCACAATGTATACACATATCAAATCACTATGTTGTATACCTGAAACTAATATAATGCTATTTGTCAATTACATCTCAATAAAAAAAAGAACAAAGGAAATATTAATGAAAATTCGTACATAAGGAAAATAATACCAGGTAAAAACAGAAATGCATGAATAGAAAGGGTAAATTAGTGACATTAATTTTGACAGTATCAAGAAACAATAAAAATGTTTTGTAGGGTTAGCAATGTATGTAGAATTAAAATGCATACCAACAATAACAAAAACAGGCAAGAAGAGATGGGTTACGTTATTCTTTAGGAAGCTTTGTTTAACTTGAAATGGCAAGCATATAAATTAGATTAGAAGCCAATAAGTCAAGGAATGACATTGTAATCTCTAAGGTAACAACTAAAAGAATAGTAAAAGGATGTATAACAAACAAGCTATTGAAAGGAAAAGTGGAATAATAAAAAACCCTTGATTAAAAGAAAATAAGACAAAAAGGAGAGGAAAGGAACCATAAGACAGGTGAACATAAAGAAAGCAAATGTTAAGAAGATAGATATAAACCCAATTATCTCAGTAATTACATTAAATATAAACAGAATAAGAGCTCTAATTAAAAGACACATATTGTCAATCTGTATAACAACCACAAGAACAACAAAATCAAAACAACTATGCAGCTTACAAGATACACGCCCTAACATGCGGAGATGACTGAAAGTCCTCAATCACAGAAAGATTGAAAGTAAAACATGGGAAAAGATAAACCATGCGTATGCTAACAAGAAAGTATTATAACTACATTAATATCAAACAAAGTAAACTTTAAGGCAAGAAACACCACTAAAGATAAAAGATATTCACAACGATAAAAACTCAAGTCCATCAGGGAACTATGATAATTCTAAATAGTACAGTTTCACAAATTGAAGAACTAAAGGAAAAATATACAATGAAATGACAGTAGGAGACTTTAACAGATCTCTTTTAGCATATGAAAGAAAAAATAGGCAAAAAATTAATAAATCAGTAAGGATATAGGAGATATGAATAACAAAATTAACAAATTTGATTTGACATATGTAGAATACTCCACCACAAAGTGGTCATTCGTTCCAAGTACACATGGAACATCTACAAAATTTGCCTTATGCTTTCCATAAATAAATTCTCCAGAAATTTCAAATTATTAAAATAATTCAGAGCATATCTGCTGACCACAGTGAAACACCTGAATGTTTGGAAATTGAGCAATTCACCTTTTAAAATAATTAATATTTTTAAAAATCCACCCTGAGTCAAAGAATAAATCACAATAAAAATTAGAAAATATTTTGAATTATACTATAATGGAAATAGACATCAACCTTCAGAATGTGGCTAAAATTATTCCTAAAGGAAAATGTGTCATGTTAAGTGCATCTACTAGCCAAAGGAAAAGGCTGAAAATCATCTATTTACATATCCATCTCAAGCATTTAGTATATAAAACGGTACATTGAATCCAAAAATGTAAGAAACAGTAAAAATAACAATGTGAATTAATGAAATAGAAAACAAATGTACAGAAAGAAAATCAATCAAGTTGCCTCTTTAAAAAGATAATAAGAATAAACCCCTAACAAGACCAATCAAGAAAAAAGAATGCAAAAGTTGCCAAAATCAAGAATGGAATGAAAAAGGAAACATCACTACCAATTCTATAGGCTTTAAATGATAATAAGAGATCGACTCAGCCACTCCAGGTGGCTGGGTGGGACCTGAGGTGACAGGGCTGGTAAGGCCCCAGAGGAATCACTGTCCTGCACAGAGGCAGTTCTGAGGGGCTTGCTGACCCACACCAGAGCCTGAATATGGACTGTCAACTGGCCCCGCTCTGCTCACGGACTCTGATGGCAGCAGCCAGGCTGACAGACCTTCCTCGTTCTCCAGGCCTTCGCCCGCCCTGACCTCCACCCAAATCCTAAAGCCACAAGTGAGGGGCACCCACTCACATCTCTGCTGCCCAGGCCCCTGTGTCCAGGTCTGTGAGGTTCTCTTGGGTGGGGTCCCGTTTCTGACAGCCAGTGAGATGGAGTGTGGGAGGAGTGTTTCAGGCAGAGGGACCACCGTGTGTAAAAGCTGGGAGGTGGGACTGAGTCAGGAAGATTCAGGAAACCTGGGTTCCTTCTCGTGTCTGAGGGAATGGAGAGTATGAGCAAAGTCATGCCTGGAATGGCAGGCTGAGGCGCTGGACTTCATTCTGAGGGTCCTGGAGGGTGGCGAACAGGAGGAGGATGCAGTCTGAGTCAGGGTTTTAAGAGCTTTACAATGTATTCAAATGTCAAGTAACTATGGTGTACACTCGAAACTAAAATTATGTTGTATGTTGATTATACTTCAATTCTAAAAAAAAGAAAAAATAGATAAGTTGTACTTCATCAAATTTTAAAACTTTGGTTCATCGAAGGATACTATCAAGAAAATGAGGGGACTTCCCTCGTGGTCCAGTGGGTAAGATTCCGTGCTCCTAATGCAGGGGACCTGGGTTTGATCCCTGGTCAGGGAACTAGATCCCACAAGCATGCCGCAACTAAGAGTCCACATGCCGCAACTAAAGATCCTGTGTGCTGCAACTAAAGATACTGTGTGCAGCAACTAAGACCTGGCGCAGCCTAAATAAATAAATAAATAAAAATTAAAAAATAAATATTAAAAAAACAAAACAAAATGAGAAGACAACCCACAGAATAAGAGAAAATGCTTGCAAGTCATATATCTGGTAAAAGGCTAATATCCAGAATATATTAAAAATGCCTACAACTCAACAAGAAAACAAACACCCCAATTCAAAAATGGACAAAAGACTTAGGCATTTCTCCAAGGAAAATGTACAAATAGCCAATAAGCACATGAAAAGGTACTCAACACCACTAGTCATTAGGGAAATGCAAATCAAAGCCATGAGATATCACTTCACACCCTAAATAAGATGGCTCATAAAAAAGAAACAAAAAATAACAAATGTTGACAAGGATGTGGAGAAATTGTAACTCCTGTGTATTGCTGGTGGGAATGTAAAATGGTGCAGCCACTGTAGACAACAGTTTGACAGTTCCTCAGAAAGTTAAACATAGAATTACCATATGATCCATCAATTCCACCTCTAGGTATAAACACAAAAGAATTGATTCAAACAGATCCTGTACACCCATGTTTATAGTAGCATTATTCACAACAGTCAAAAGATATAAACAATCCAAAACTCCATCAACAGATGAATGAATAAACAAAATGTAGTATATGCATGCAAGAGAGTATTATTCAGCCTTAAAAAGGAATGAAGGGCTTCCCTGGTGGCACCGTGGTTGAGAGTCCGCCTGCCGATGCAGGGGACACGGGTTTGTGCCCCGGTCCGGGAAGATCCACATGCCACGGAGCGGCTGGGCCCGTGAGCCATGGCCACTGAGCCTGCGCGTCCAGAGCCTGTGTTCCACAACGGAAGAGGCCACAACAGTGAGAGGCCAGCGTACCACACAAAAAAAAAAAAAAAAAAAAAAAAGGAATGAAATTCTGACACATGTTACAACATAGATCACCTTGAGGATGCTATGCTAAGTGAAATAAGACAGACAAGAGGACAAATATTGTATGATTTCATCTACATGAGAAACCTAGAATAATCAAATTCATATGGACAGAAAGTAAAATAGAGTTATCAGGGCTGAGGGAAGAGGGGAATGGGAATTTATTATTTAATGGGCACAGAGTTTTTGTTCAAGATGCCAAAAACAATCTGGAATTGAATAGTGTACAACATCGGGAAGATACTTAATGTCATTGAATTATATACCTAAAAATGGTTAAAATTGTCAATCTTGAGTTAAGTATATGTTACCACAATTTTTAAAAGTAATACAGAAAATTCAATCAACATAATTAACAGAATAAAGAAGAAACACCATGATCATTTCAATAGATGCAGAAATACCATTTGATAAAATTCAACACCCATTTGTGAATAATTTTATGTCTTCACTTACTAGGGATAGAGGAAAGTTAACTAAATATCTGTAAAAATCTTAACTAAGTATCTTTTTTAAAAAGCTACAGCAAATGGGGCTTCCCTGGTGGTGCAGTGGTTAAGAATCTGCCTGCCAGTGCAGGGCACACAGGTTCGAGCCCTGGTCCAGGAAGATCCCACATGCTGCAGAGTAACTAAGCCTGTGTGCCACAACTACTGAGCTTGTGCTCTAGAGCCCACGAGCCATAACTACTGAGCCCATTTGCCACAGCTACTGAAGCCCGCGTGCCTAGAGCCCGTGCTCCACAACAAGAGAAGCCCCAGCTTGCTACAACTAGAGAAAGCCCTCACGCGGCAACGAAGACCCAATGCAGCCAAAATTCATTAATTTTTTTAAAAAGAAAGAAATATTAAGCTATAGTAATTAAGACAATGTAATTTCAGCACAAAGATAAATAGAGCGATAGAACAGAATAGAGAATCTAAAACCTGGTCATATGTATAAGGTCAATTGACTTATGACAAAGGTGACATTACCACAGAGTAGGAAAATGATGTATGGGTCTTTTTTAATAAATAGTGTGCTATCGATCAGGGATCCCAAAGGGGAAAATCAATTTTGACCTCACATGAGACACAAAAATCTATTCCTGATGGCTATCCATTTAATGTACAATGAAACTATAAATCTTCTAGGAGAAATGATAGGAGAATGATCTTGTCGGTGGAAACAGATTTAAATTGGACACAAAAAGCAATGTAACAGTGATTCTGGAGTCAAACTGCCTGAACTTGGGCTTACCTGGTGGCGCAGTGGTTGAGAGTCCGCCTGCCGATGCAGGGGACAAGGGTTCATGCCCCGGTCCGGGAAGATCCCACATGCCGCGGAGCGGCTGGGCCCGTGAGCCATGGCCGCTGAGCCTGCGCGTCCGGAGCCTGTGCTCTGCAACGGGAGAGGCCACGACAGTGAGAGGTCCGCGTACCGCAAAAAAAAAAAA
>RJWK010006827.1:26074-51515 GCA_004363435.1 Platanista minor | reverse complement strand
TGCGGTATGCGGGCCTCTCACTGCTGTGGCCTCTCCCGTTGCGGAGCACAGGCTCCGGACGCACAGGCTCAGCGGCCATGTCTCACGGGCCCAGCCGCTCCGCGGCATGTGGGATCTTCCCGGACCGGGGCACGAACCCGTGTCCCCTGCATCGGCAGGCGGACTCCCAACCACTGTGCCACCAGGGGAGCCCTTTAATACAACTTTTAAAAGTTAAACTCCATTTGCAGTTATTACAAAATGTTGGCTCTATTCCCCGTGTTGTACAGTATACACTTGAGCCTATCTTACACCCAGTAGTTTGTACCTCCGCCCCACCACTGGTAACCACTTGTTTGTTCTCTGTATCTGTGAGTCTGTTTCTTTTTTGTTTCAGTCACAAGTTTGTTGTCTTTTTTTAGATTCCACATATAAGAGATATCATCCGGTATTTGTCTGACTTATTTCACTAAGCATAATGCCCTCCATGTCCATCTGTGTTGCTGCAAATGGCAGAATTTCATTCTTTTTATGGCTGAGTCGTATTCCGTTGTATACAGAGACCACATCTTCTTTCTCTGTTCATCTGTCAGTGGGCACTTGGGTGCTTTCAAGTCTTGGCCGTTATACCTAGTGCTGCTGTTTTTTCACATAGAAGATGTTTCAGAGATGAGAGAGAAGCTCAAAGTCTGTTTGGAAAGTTGGGGACGTGCAGGGCATAAGTGAGTAAAACCATTGGTTCACCACTTGGGCAGGATGTGGGGTCTGAAGTCAAAACCTTGAACCCTGGCAGATAAAATTCAACCACTGGAGTTGTCTTTCACCCCCCACCCCTCTTCCCATTTCTGTCCTCGTGCTGGCGCTCCGGGCCCTCCTCAGTCTCATCTCATCTACTCCCTCCGTCCCTTTGTCGGTGGTGCCCATGATCTTTAACCTGCAGGCCGTTCCTAGGCTTTGGATCTGTTTCCTATGAGATGTCTTCGCTGGAAGTTCCCCTGGGATATCAGGTCATTGTGTCCAAACCAAAATGGCCCTCCTCCTTCATGCCAGCCCCTTTCTGTGCGTCCTGTCTCAGGCGGCCAGCTGGGCCCTGGGGGTGTTCTGGCCTCCATCTCTGGTGACGGCCGATGAGCCGTCCTCTGAATCCGTCTCCACCCTTTGGTTGGCTCTTGCTTCTCAGGCCCGGCCCTCCGTCAGCCGACCACTGTGCTTTCGCAGGAGCCTCCCTCCCTGACGCTCTGTGCCCTAAGTCCCTTCGCTCTGCATCATCCTTCAACTCTCAGATACAGGTGTCTCGTCCCACAGAGAGCCTCCTGTGGCACAGCCCTGCCCTGTTCTCCCAAAGCACGCACGGGTGAGGGCCTCTGCTCTTCTTGTGATGCTTCCTTCAGATGCTGGCATCGCATTGGACACCTCACATTGTGACTAGTTTATAATGTTGGTTTGCTGCTTTTCTTGACTAAATTCTTTTCAAATATTTCTGTATAAAATGTTTTATCCCTACAGAGGAGTAGCTCTTGTGTAGATGTGAATTAGAAGAAATTGCAGCTGAAGAAAGGCAGTGTCGTGATCAGGACCCTCGGTGCACATTTGCTTCACCTCCCTCCCCTTGTAGAGAGTCACTTCTGCACTTTGTGGTTCCTGATTAACACGTTGTTCACTATTACCTGTTTTTGAGTTTTAAATAGCATCAGTGGGATCACAGGCATGCATTTTACTATGACTCCTCTTTCTACTCTGTACTGTTTTTGAGGTTTATCCATGTTGCTGCATGTAGGTTATGCTAATGTGTAAAATAAATTAGAGTGTCTCCTTTTTTCTTCTTCTGAGAGTTTATATAGAGTTGGAATTACACTACTTGTTATCTGAATACTTAGAAGAATTCTGGTAAAGCTTTCTGGGGCTGTATTTTCTTTGTGAGACAGTTTCTAATGACTGGTTCATTTTCTTTAATGGTTAAAGAACCATTCAGGCTTTCCGTTTCCTCCTGTTAATTTGGGTCATCTGTGTTTTTCTTGGACTTTGTCCATTTTGCCTAAATTGTCAAATGTCTTGGCCTAAAATTGTTTTATAATAGTTCCATATTCTTGCAATCTCAACTGCATCTACAGTTGTGACCCCCTTTTAAACTTAGTGTGGAGTGCTTACTATTTTAGTCTTTTTTTCGATCAGCTTTGCCAGAGTCTTTGCAAGAACCAACCTGTCTTCACTGATCTCTCTTCACACCCTTGTTTGCTGAGGCAGTAACTTGGGTGCTGAGCTGAATCGTTTTGTTTACACAGCTCACTGATGCCAAACCTTTCTCCTTTTTCATATGAACGTTTAAGGCTATGAATTTCCCTCTCTCTAGTGGTGTGCTACATGCTAACACATGGTGTTCTGATTGTTCAGTTTGTGTTTTCCAGTTTTAACTGTGTGCTTTCCTTTGACATACCAGTATGTAGAGATGTGATTTTAAATTTCCAAATTGAGGGAGCAGTTAGTTTCCTTACTGGGAGTTAGTTTTTTCTTTGTTAGAGGTTTCTGACTTAAGTGTTCTGATGGCAGAATATCATGTTTTTAACTTTGTTGAAACTTGCTTTGCAGATGATACATGGTGAGTTTTCTTAAATATTCTACCTTGCTTGAAAAGATTGTCCTTCAGTTTTGAATACCAGGTTCCATTTGTGTCTGTTAGACCCAAAGTGTGTGAATTGTTCATATTTGTTCCTTTTGTTTGTTTGTGTGGTCTTCAATCTGTCCGTTAACTGAGAAGGATGTAGTACAGTCTCTCTTTGGCTACTTTTTAGATATTTTCTTCACCTCTAGCATTCTGTAGTTCAACTATGATGTATGTGTCTCTTGGTATGACTTTTTTTTTGCCTTTTTCCCTTGACTCTGACTGATACTTTTAAGCAGTCCTGGAAAATTCTCAGCTATTACCTCATCAAAAATTCTCCCCTGTTCACTCTTTTCTCCCTTCAAGAATTCCTGTTGGATCATATCGGACCTTATATTCTCCATGTCTCTTACCTTCTTCTTTCATGTTTTTTCCCTCATCTTTAAATTCTCTGTAATGATTATGAATAGTTCTTCAGCTCTCTCTTCTCATCCACTGTTGCTTCTGTTATGTCTGATCTTGCTGAAATTTGCTGTCTATTGACATTTTATTAAAGTTGTTTTTCATTTCTAGAAGCTCTTTTTTTTGGGTTTTGTTACTAAGTCAGGGAAAACACTTAACTTACTCTGGAATAGTACAATTTGAAACATTATACCAGTGTAGGAGATGGTGGTGGTAAAGTGCTTTCCAGTGGCCCTCAGATGGCTCTGTGTAGGTGGCCAAGTCAGCTGCAGGCTATAGTCAAGTAAACGGAGAGGGAATTTTGCAGTCCGGTGAAGCCTGATTAATGGGATGTGAGCGGTTAACTTAATTATAAAAAATTCACAGAAAACGAAAAGTTGGGGAACATATAGATCATAATTAGTCACAGGTTAGAACCACGGCAGAAGGAAGATGAGGAGAAATGGCTCCGACAGCAAGTCCTAGGTAGTCCTTCTGTGTCAGAGTGACAGGTTGTCCTGTTTTATCACAGCTTGCTTTTTTTTTTAATAGTGCCACCTGTACTAGGGATTAAAGGTTTATTTTTTTTAATTAACTATTTATTTGGCATTTATTTTGTCCACATTTGACAAGTTATGGTTCAGTAACATGAAGGAATGTAAGTTCACTGTCCAGCCATCTGTTTGTAAAGAATTAAAAATATATTAATTTGACTGAAACTAGTAATCCAGATTCACTTGCATAGAGATTCTGATTATAGTTTGACGAGTTTATTTCTGTAGAGCTGGCTCAGTTAAATGCACTCTTTCTGTCATCTTTGAAATGAAAATAACAGGGCTTTTTTCCTGCTATTTTTTTTCTTTCTCAGAAACGTATTTTTTTTAGAAGTATTCCTTCCAAAAAGTTTTTAAAATAGTAAACCAAAAAATTTAAGTTGGAAACATTAAATCACAGCAATGAAATGATTTTACGTTTCGTTAACTATTTTGAGTGAGCTACAGACCCCAGTGTAGACACCTGGGAAGCAGGGCATCCGCCATCCGCGTTTTGTTCCTGGACGTGCCCACCCCTCCCCCCCACCCCGGGACCACATGTGACATCAGAGCACCTTGACCTGCACGTTGCTGCCAAAGAGAGAGCTGGTAGATAGATCATCACAAGCCTCTAAAATGCTGCCTCCTAACACGCTCTGTATTTCTCCACGTCATTACTGGTTGTTGGACTACAGTTGACCTTGAACTACACGTGCACTGGGGTTAGGGTGCTGACCCTCCACCCAGTCGTGTAACTTAGAGTCAGCCCTCTGTGTCCACCCTCCCCGTCTGTGGGTTCGTACAGTACGGTAGTATTTACTACCGAAAAAAATCCACATATCCGTGGGCCTGCACAGCTCAAAACCTGTGTGAGAACACCTATTTCTGATTACATAACTGTTGAATTAGCACCCTTTTTTCCCCTTTTCCATCAGAGACGGTGGGCCAGGAAGCCGTCCGGCCCCACCTTCCCTGAGAAGCTTTTCAGCCCCTTAGCAGGGCTCTGGTCACTCTTGCTCCCTCTGCTTCCTTATCACCCACACTCCGTGAACATTGTCTTTCGTATGTTTTCTTGTCTGTCTGCCCTACTGGACTGTGGTTTCCTTCCTAACAGAGTTTTTTTTCAAGTAACCTTCATCCATCACGCTCAGGTGGTGGGTTCGTGATAGACAGACCCCATCCTTGCATTTCAAATAGGGTCCGGTGAACTCAGCTGACATCTGTGCTCCTCAGATGGTATGAGCAGGGCATTTGAAAAATAATAATCATAGCTGCTAGCATTTATTATGTATTTTAAATGTGCTACACAAGGCTCATAAATTATCATTTCGAATCCTCACAAAAAAAATTTATGAGGTGAGTATCGTTGATTCTCATTGTTTCATTTGCCTGGTACCTATCTGTGCATACATTTATTTTCAACCTTTTTTCTTAAATTGAGATATACCTTATATGCAGTAAAACATGTAAATCTTAAGTGTATATAGATTGGTGACTTTTTGCACAGTACCCACCACCCAGATCAAAATATAAAATGTTCTCCTTGTGCCATGTCCCTTGCAGTGGGACACCTGCATGGGCACCCCTCTCACCACTGTCTGACGTCTGTCTGCACAGGTTAGTTTCACCTTTTCTTGAACTTCATGTAAAGTGGAACCATACAATTTGTAGTCTTCTGTGTCTGGCTGCTTTAGCTCAGACCTAATCATTTCTGAGATTCAGCCAAATTGTGTGTCTGTTACTAATTTATTTCTTTTATTGCAGAGTTTAGGTAACATATTTTGCTTACTCATTCTTGGTAATGGGCTTTGGGTTGTTTCCACTTTTAGGTCTTTATGAATAAAGTTGCTGTGGGCACTGCTGTAAAAGTCTTTCTGTGGACATTTGTACTCTCTTATCTTACATACATACCTAGAAATGGAATTGCTGGTCATGGAATAAGTTGATAGAACCTCTGAGTATTCCCAAGTCGGGATAATCCTTTACAGCCAGCAACGTGCGAGTGTCCGGGTGCCCCACTTGCTCACTACCACCTCACATTCTGTTTTATTTTATCCCATCTCCTGGCTTTTGTTGACGTTCCCTGATAAACAGTGATGTTGAGCATAGCTGTTCATATTCAGGTACCTTCTTTTGAAGTGCCTGTTCAGTTCCCTTGTTCATTTGTTAATGGGGTTGTTTACCTTTCTATTAGTGATGTTAGAAACCTGTGTATATCTTTGTCAGATATATATTCTTTGAGTAGAAATTTTAAATTTTGATGAGGTTTATCAAAATGTTTAAAAATGTGTAGTGTCTTTCATATCCTGTCAAAATCTTTACCTTGCTCCAATGTCCTGAATTTCTTTTTCCCAGAGGCTTTGTAGTTTTTACTGTTATCTTCAGGGAGATGATCTGTCTCTTACTGAGTATTACATTGTGTTCATTATTACTATAATTATGCATGTACTATGATAGCTTTATAGTATGCATTGAAAGGACAGTTGTGCTCTTTTTTCCTGGTATCTTTTCATGCATGCGGTATTGTATGGTCTATGACCTCTAGTACAGCCTAGTGCCGGCCCCGACCCTGCACTCCCCAGATTCTCACTCCTCCCATGTTGAGGGCTCGGCCCACCCCCTCTGCAAGTCCTTGGCCCCTGGATGCTGGTGAGACCAGGCATGGGCGCGCAGGGCTGACACTGACCCGCTCTTCCAGCAAGAACTAGTTCATGTGGGCTGACCTTCTTGTGAAGATGGCCCCTGGTCTATACAGAGGACTAATTCTTATCTTGTTACACAGCTGCGCTAGAGTGGTCTTTATTACTGAAAGTAAAATAAAAATCTTGCCTTTTTGCAGGAAGTTGGTAAGAACTGTTAAAATCTACTGACATTATTATCTATTAACATTGTTTTACTTTCTTCGTCACCCTCAAGCAGACAGCTCACACTTAACTCTTATTTGTGTTTATAGGTTAGCATGGCCTCACTGAAAGAGTTGGACCAAAGGCTCTTTGAAAACTACATTGAATTGAAGGCAGACCCCATCGTTGGCTCCTTAGAACCTGGAATTTATGCAGGCTACTTCGACTGGAAGGACTGCCTGCCCCCGACAGGTGGGTGGTTTGAGGTTACTGACGTCTCCAGATGCATCCAGAGGGGTAAATATGGATTTCCTTTTCTCAGTACAGGCTTAAGATGCTTTTCTTTTTATTCCCTTTTTTTTTTTTTTTTTTTTCATGTTTACTGAGGGGTTGACTTAAATTTTTATTAGCTTACCCAATTTTTGATAGCTTGGGGTTATTAGTACTTAAAATGGTTAAAGATAGTCTTAAATTCCAGAGAATAATTAATTACACCTCATAATGTGTGATCATCTCAGTAACGCACACTTGCTTCCTGTGATATTTCTTTACTGCGTAGAAATAACAGACTGTGAGTGACAGTTCTATGCAATGACCTTGCAACCTTCATCAGAAAATTTCCTTAAGACATTTGGTCACTTCTATGGAAGGACCCAATTACTGATGCCAAAAAGGTGAAAGATACAAGGAAAACGTATGGGAGTAAGATTATTATAATAATTTAATTTAGCAAAGAAAAATGCAGCTGGAGAAGGGTGACTGACAGGTCCAGAAGTATTGTTTTGACATCAAATGAGAGTCACTTAAATCACTTCGTAATATATATTTTAGAACTAACTCTTGCTTGTTGAATGAAATAAACTTTTTGATTGATCAAATAGTTGTTTCTTTGTATGAAGTACTGTAGAATACATAAAGCCAAGCAACCTGCTAATAACACCGTTATGTCGATGTAGCGTGACGTGGAAATGGTTCTGTTCCTATTAGACGTCGGTTCTTCGAGGCGAGTGTGGCTGTACCAGTGACCTGCTGGCAGGTTGTTGCCTTCATTCTTTCAACTAATCGTTGTGATCACTTGTCATTTTTGTTGTGTGATGCTTTTATTAGATGGTGATAACATTGTTTACTCTTTAATACCTCCGGTTTTTATTGTTATTTTTCATACTAGGGATTACGATACGGTGATGCCAATTTTCTAAGCTAAGAGCCAGAATCATTAAATCAGTAATATTTTATGTGACTGCAGGTATTTAATTCCTGAAATCACCGTCATTATAGACAGACGAGCCTTCTGCTTACAGCTGACCATAATTGATCTTCTTCCTGTAGTGCCATTACTCTTGTGTACCCATGTTTTTCTGTGTCCAAACTGGATTACAGTTCACATCCCAAATACATCCTTTTACAGTTTAAGTCAGAGCCTATCAGTAACTTGCTTAAAATTTTTGCGGCATCTTCCTGCTCACTCGCGGTAAAATCCACAGAGCGGGCAGCGTTGAGTCCGGCACCCGCCCCCTGCGGCCCCTCCAGCCGCCTCCAGCACACTGGGCCTCTTGTGGCCCAGACTTCCCACATCCTCCCTCAGGTCCTTCCCTTTGCTTAGACAGTAATCCTCCCTCATGCGTCCTTTTGTCCTCAGGCCTCTACTTAAATATCAGGACAGCAGCCATCCACCCTGCAGAGGTGACACGGCCAGTGGAGAGAGTAGGCATGGCATTTTAGATTTAACCTGTGGGAATTACGTGTATTTTATGTGTAAGATAATTATCTACAAGGGAGAAGGCTGTACGTGTGGTTCCAGCACCTGCCTTTATGTTCGTTGAGCTTCTTAAAGCCCAATCCGTGAGGTCGTGGGTAGTGGTCAGTTATCCAAGGTGGGTGATGAAATGCACCTTCTGTGTAAGCCGGGTTCCGGACTCAGTGTGAACAGACCAGCCTCTGGCACTTGTGATCTACCATCCTTTTCAAACTCTTGGGCTACATGACTTTGGGAGTTTCAGTATCTTTGGACTTCAGGAAGGTAACATAGTGCACATACCACATATTATGTTATAGCCCCGGTAGAGATCCCTGCAGAGAAATAGGTGAATATTAGATTAGGAGTGATAACAAGATCCTTATCAGTTCAGGTGAGACATGCCACCACAAAAGTTGATCACGAATTTGCAAATTCACAAACAGAGGATCTTGCCTCCCGGGTTCTATGTCTCCCTCGTCTAGACTCCTGCATGGTGCGTTGTGCCTCCTCGTGAAGATTTGTTCGGTAACTGGGTGCCCCTTGCAGCTCCCACGGAGCCATGCCCGTGTCCTCGCTGCCCACCCCCCCCCACCCCCACCCCCCGCCTCACTCCCGGCGGGCCCTCTCCTGCTCCGCTCGGGGCCCCCTCCCACTCAAGTGCTTTCCCAGGAGGTTCCCCTGTGTGAGCAAGGTTGTTTTTGGGTCCTTTTAATCTCTCTTGTAACTCTTCAGTACACAAACGTAATAGATGTATTCCTGTATCTGTTTTTTATTTCCCTGTTTTGGGGAAATTTTTAAACAAAGATGTGAGGACATTCCGTTCACGTTCCCAGACTTCTCGTCATTTAAGTTTTTTTATAGAGCAGTGACTGAAAGGTTCAGAATTCCAGGGGTCAGATCGCAGAATGTTTTTCAATAAAATCTCTCCATTTTCTCCTCAAGGGAACAATACCCAGTAGTCAGCTGTGGTCTGTGCTTGGCCCCTAGCCTCTGCAGACCAACCTGGCTGGCTATTGCTTCCCCTTGGGGGCCTCTCTCCTTCCCCTGTGACATGTATGAATTACCTCACATGGGCCCTGCTGCACCAAGCTCTTGTGCAGTTAACCAGTCCCTAGTTCACAAATGAAGTAGTCGTTATACAGCAGGCCCTGCACACGTGCACACGTGTGCACACACTCGCCCATACGTATGTATGCGTGCACATCCTAAATGTTTTAACTCTTTGCAAACAGTTTCAGTCATTTGTGTGCCTATAACACCTGTGCCTCGCTCGCCTATGATTATCACTTAATACTTCCTACCATCTTCTAAATTTCAGCTATCCTAAGACAAATTACTTTTTACCTCCTGAGGGTCGGGGAGGGGTGGCTAGGACATCAGGCACTGAACCCTAAGCTCTGGTCCCCCTAACTGTACTCACAGCCCCGTCACACTCTATAGCCCAGCTTCAGAAAGTCGGCTGGGTGGTTCCTCAGAGATTCCACGTGAGGCCCCATGTCCTCTCGTGTCCTCCCGACATCTCCAGCACCCCTGCGACTCCACCTCTGTGCCGTGGCTGGATCCGTGGACATGCTCGCTTTTGTGCTCCGTGATCGGAGTGCTCCCGGGCTGCTCCCTCTCCCTGGGAGAGATGGCCCTCCTGCGGCCCCTGTGGTCCCAACTGCTGGTGGGCGGCCCTCAGTCTCCTTCCCCTGCCTAGCCTTGCACCCTGGCGTCCCCAGGATGCTGGCTTCCTCTGGGCTTGCTAGTCTTTCCTCGGACTCTGCGTGGTTTCATCCACTGGCAGGAGTGGCTGGTGCCTCCATTGTCCACGTCTGCAGCCTGATCTCTGCTCTGAGCTTCAGGTCTCCCTCCCGCATAGACACATGCACTCCCCCAGGACATTCCGCACCCTCCTCACCAGCCAGGTCAGCCGGGGCTCCTGCTCCTTCTTCTCTGTGCCCTGGTTCTGTGGCCACCACCCTCAGCTCCTACCAGGATGCCCCGTGTCGCCTGAGCCCGCACCTGTCTTCCTGTTACCGGCCGCCCACCTGTTTGCCAGGCCCGCCCGCCGCTCCCCTGCTCAACCCTCAGGCCACCCCTCGCCTCAGGTTCAGACCTACCCTCTGGGTCGCGCGCTGCCACTGTTGTCCTGCTCCCGGCCCTCCCATGCCTCCTCCGGGGGCTTCCCTGCCCCCCCCCCCCGCCCCCCGGCCTGCTCTTGAGTCCTGCACGTGGGCGGTCACTGTGCCCCGGGCTCCTGTGCTGCAAGCTGAGGGTGGGAGTTCACAGGTTACAGCCTCAGTAATGTGCGGGTCACGCCTCAGTTTATCTTCTGAGTACTTGCCCTGTGGTTCACAGTGATTTTTCTCAGTTGTTTTTCCGATAGGAAGGTAAATCGTGATGTTCTCGTTTCCATTAATCTTCTTGTTCACTTTTTAATAAATAGTACACAGTGGGTGTTCATATTTGTTTAACCGAAGTGAGCATGTTAGCACTTGCCTCCTGTGGAAGCTCTGTGCAATCCCTAAATCTTGAGCAATTGCATTTGAATTAAAACATGCATGTCAGCGATACCTGACACATGAGTCAGTTCTGCGCAGGGTTGCTGTGCTCTTCAGGGACAGTTGAGGTGTGTTTGGCTCAGTCCTTGTGAGGACGAGGGTGTGGGAAGGGCAGTGCCAGGCTCTTAGGGTCTTGGGTCCCACTGCCTCCAGGTGGGTGACTGACTCAGACTGTCCAGATCCTGCCTTGAAGGGACCTGGGGTCCTTTCTCTGCCACTTCCCATCTTCCCAGCCTTCGGCATGAGTGATGATGGATACAAAATGATGTCATCATTATCGGGGCCACTTTTTATACAAAATCAAGCTTCTGCTGGCCTTGTGGCATTGAGGCCTGTGGCTCTGTCTTTCAGATAAACTTACGGAGCAGACGCACAGACCACTGCTTTGTCAGCCATTCATTTACCATTTCTCTGGTTCCAAAGCCTCTTAGAAATTGTTGGTTTTGGTTTCACTTTTATACACTGCATTTAGTTCTCTTCTTGGTGTAGCTTTGACTTCGTGATCCCCAACTGAACCTCAGTCTTGCATAGTCATATAGTGATTTTTAGTTTCTCTAAAGATGACTGAAGTTTTGAGACCTCGTGTAAGGTGAAACAGCCAAAATAGTTTGACTTCAGTCTTCCAAAATAATTTCAATTAACAACTTTAGTATTACCTTGAGAATTTTCATCTCCAAAATTTCATCCAAAACTGAATTTTACAAATCACGTAGGTAACCAATTGTTTATTGCTGTAGTTAGCAGTAAATTTAGTTTCTGATACTGTTTATGGTGATTTTTAAAAAAAATCCAGTTGATTAATTTCACGATTCAAGAAGAGATACTCGTTAAAGCCATAGCTATGCTTTTTTAACCTGACAGTTGGATATTTAAATTATCACCTCTTTATTTGTATATATGTCAGGAAAGATTATTCTGGTTAGTTCTGAGTCACTTAACTGACTGTGTCGTTATTCTTATCTGCAGTTATTAAGAGCTCTGAGTATTTGCATTTGATAGGTTTTAGCTAAATTGAGAACAGTCTTAGTCTTCATTTACGAATACACATGGAAGTTCATATCTTTAAAACATATTAAATAAGAAAAATAATCTTTCTTAAACTTTTGTCTTAAATATTGGTGTCCTATCTAAAAGGCATTCAAGTTTACATATATTCCTAAAGATACTTAATAAATGAATTTAAAATTAACCATTTTTATAAAGGTAAAGTACTTAACTGATTTTTAACTCACAAGGCTTTTTTATTAACTGTAGTCATTGACATTATCAGGAGGAGGGAAGACATTTATGTCATCGGTGATGTGAGTGAGTGGAGTGCCAGGTGTTAGCGTGGACAGCCGACTGCTTGTGTGAGATGCATGGAACCCGGAGCAGAACGATTTCCACATCAATCATATGTCAGATACAGTATTTGGAATACTGAGACTACTCAAAGTCTGTAATAAAATACTCCTCTCATGGACAGATGGAGAATTTGCTTTTCATTCACAGATTCAGCCAGTATTATCAAGTCTGTTACATCCAAGGCACTCTACACGTTTCCCGAGTTGTTCCTGCTTCCAAGATTGAAATGTGGTAGAGAAGGGCTTCCCTGGTGGCACAGTGGTTGAGAGAGTCCGCCTGCCGATGCAGGGGACACGGGTTCGTGCCCCGGTCCGGGAGGATCCCACGTGCCGCGGAGCGGCTGGGCCCGCGAGCCATGGCCGCTGAGCCTGCACGTCCGGAGCCTGTGCTCCACAACGGGAGAGGCCACAACAGTGAGGGGAAAAAAAAAAAATGTGGTAGAGAAGCTGAGGGTGGTGCTGCGTGTGAGGTGAGATGGTGGTGGCTCTGACCCAGGGGAGTTGGGATGCACCCGTGTCCCCCCTCAAGTCATGTGACCTGCTCCCAGTGGCACCAAGGAGAGCAGGGTGGGACTCAGGAGGGACCAGCGCTGCTCCCCACCTTGTGGGGGAGCCCTGGCACCAGCACCCCCAGGGCAGCTCCCAAGACCACGTTGTAACCTTGGCGTCTGTACCTGTGGTGCGTGCTTCTCTGTTTGTGATGGGGTGGTTGGCGGTATGTGTGAGGGCAGGTGTTTTGGTGAAAAAGATCACAGCATGAGGTGGCAAAAAATACTAAAGTGGATCCATCGTTCTCTTGTGATTTTTATATCGATTTATTTTTTTTAATTATATCATCTTGGAGCCCTGGAGGTATTTTTTTTATCCTTTAAAGTTAAAATCCAGTGCGTTTTTGGGGGAGGAGGGAATGTGAAAAATAACTTCTGTGCTGTTCATTGACCGTCTAATCTTATCTCTTATTTTCTTTAAGTTATCATCGTTTCTTTGCAGTTACCTAAAGAAAATATATTTCCACTGCCACGTGAAGAGTATCTTGATTGGTTATTGTTATGTTTTCTTCCCCGAACACTTTTCTCCTAATACTCTTGTGATTTTAATTGGATCCTTGTATTTCAGCGAGCTAATTGCACTTACCTCTAACTAATCTCACTTCGTTAGCATGAAGAACTCTGAGGTGGTGGCCAGGCTGCCTGCCGTTTATCTCATCAGGTCAGCACCTCCATTTAAACATTCATCTCATTCGTTGTTAAACTGTAACCACGCGTAGGGAAAATCTTGTTCTGAAAGTTCTCGGGGAGTTTACTAAATGCTGGAACAGGGCTGTTGCGATCCTGCTTTCTGGATCCTCCTGATAGATGAGTCGTCGTGTCCAGTATCAGGGAGGAGGGGAAAGAAGGGACTCTGGCCCCATCGCTGCCTCCGCCTGCACAGAGGGAAAGAAAGAAAAACACCGTCTGAATCTTGGGGCCTGGGGAATCCCGATGAATAACAGTCTTCTTCTCTGTCCAAATTTCGAACCAACTGAAGAATATAAGACGCAAGCGTCAGTAGGTGAGAAGGCCGGTGCCGGAGGGTCAGAGTGAGAGCCCAGACCCCTCGCCCAGCCCCTCTGCCTGCTCGCCACCTCCCACAGGCAGGGGTAGGGAAGAAGCAGGGGACAAACCCCCATGCACTGCTGACCCCGCCAAAGGTGGATGAAGGCTGTCCCTCCCTCTGGGAAGCCCCACTCAAACCAGGAGGGCGGGGAGACGCCATTCTCCTTTAAAGCACCAGACGTGAACTTCCAGCAAGAGGTGGCTGGCTCGGGGTGTGCGGACGAGAGAGAGGCGCTGATTTCAGCAAACAAAAGACTTGTTTTGTCCCATTAATAAACAAGGAAGCAGAATTACTTCAGAATCTAAATATTAATTCCTACTGCAAGTAAAATACTGCGGCCAGCAGTCTAAGGGTCAGTTACAGAGACGGTGTGTAGAAAGGGAGGGGACTCAGAGACGCCTTTCCCTCCGCAGCCCACAGCTGGAGGGGGGCTCCCAGCCCTCAGGCCCTCGGCCCTCCCACGCTCCCCTTCAGCCCCACCCCACTGTCTCCAGGCCCCCAGGCCACCCCCCTCCGTGCCCGCGGCCCCCGGTGGTGGTGCCCAGCGCAGGGAGAGCCTTCCCTGACAGACTTGGTCCAGCAGTTGGTTGGTGAATGAGAAACACCTTGGCGGAAATTACTCAAGCAAGTAAAATACTAATTTACAGTTTAGTTTTTACCCTGGTAGGTATTTTCAACAGAATGTCGGATTGAGTTGTCTCTTAATTCAGCTAATGTTAAAGAAGAGAACTTTGGTTGATTGCATAAGAAAACGGTGACCAAAAATAACATGTTGGACTACCCATTTAGAAATAATTCGAATATTATAAAATGTTATATCTAGGGAGAAAATGAGAAAATTCTAACACCAAAGGTCCCCGAGGGTCATTTCACCTTTCCAGAATTATTCTGAAGACTGAGGCTTGCAGAATTCTGAGGGCGCCTTTACGAGCATCACATTCTTGGTGCTGTTTGTTGGACACTCTAGAAGTCTCTTCTCTTCTTGAATGTGGAACACAGGTGGTAACACCCAGTGACACGGCTGTCCTCTCATGCCTGTCTTCCTCAGGTTTCCTGCACCCTGGCCGTGGGGTACTTTGGCACACTGTCGCATCTGCTTCTGATCGAAACAGATGCCAGTCGCGGGAACTCCACCTTTGAAGAGAGACATCCAAGTCAGTAGTCTTTCCCGGTACTGAACTTCTCAGAAGGAGTAGTTTTATCAATTCCTTGGACTGTTTTTCTTAATTTCATTTAAAACATATTGTCAGGTAGATATTTAATAAACCTGTATTTCATCTATTTATAAGAGAAAAGCAATTTTACATTTTTCAAAGGAGGATGGCCCTAGTCAGTCATCTTTTTTTAAAATCACACTTTCATCATTTAACTTCACTTTTTTCCCAGCCATTTTCTCCTTTTTTATAAGCAGTTTCATGCATCAGTGTCAGTGCTGTGAAACCGTTTATACAATGCTTCGGACATTTGGTTACAGTTCGTCTGCCAAGCGTTTTTCAGTAAAGCTAAATGTTGGCTCTGATGGTATTTAGTGTGAAATGTATTAACCTTGAGAGGACCTGTGGCCCTACATACTTTCTTCATTGCATGCTTTATCTGTTGAAGTATTTATTTTATTGTGCCTTAAACTGATAGCTGTTTGGCACCAGGGTAAACTAACGTGCTGTTCTGCAAAGGCCATTGTTTAAACTTACTTTGGACATTCCTAGACATTTATCACAATAGAGCAGGGAAGCGCAGCTCCTGACCTCGTGGCAGCTTCAGCAGGACCAGTGTTCTGCCCCCTCCTCCAGATGAAGGATCATTTCATCTACACACAGATCAGATAAGGACTGATTTCCTTAAAAACATAGCCTCAGTACCATCATCAGATCTGGAAAAAATAATAATTCATTAATTTTAGCAAATACCCAGTCAGTGTCCAGAATTCTCCTAAGAGCTTTATTTTAGATAGTTTGCTCAGATCGGGATTCTGTCAGGGTCTATGTGTTGCTTTTACTTGCTGTGTCTCTTAAGTTTTTTCCTTTTTTCCTTCTCTAGGGCCCCCTCTTCAGCTTATTTGTTGACTAATCAGGTGGTTCTATAGCTATTCCCACTTTCTGGATTTTTCTTAACTGTTTCCTCATGTTCCTCTGTCCCTTGTGCTTCCTATGAACTTGTGGTTGGTAAAGAAGCTTTATCAGTTTCAGGTTCAATTTTGTTTTAATTTCTTTTCTGCCACCAGCAGGTCCATCACGTTTGATTGTCTCCCTGTTTGTGATGTTAAGATTGAAAGCTGGATTCAAGTGTTATCAGCTTGCTCCACCCTTTAAAATTTTGTCATAAACTTGTCATCTAATGGTTTTAGCACCGTGGGTAATTGTTGCCATGATCTGTTGTTTCCTTAGAGATTACAAACTAATGATTTGGTAGCTGGAGTACGAAATTAAAAAATAAAAAATTTCATCACCTATTTAGTTACTCTGAAGTACAGTTCATACAGGAAAGGCAGGATAAATTGTTTGATTTTTCTCTTTGAGTTTTCAGAATAAGTTGGTTCCCTTGTGTGTGTGTTTTTTTTTTAAAGGTGATGAACAAGATGTTTTTTTAATTATCTTCATTAATTCATAGCTTGAGCATATTTCATGAGTTTCAATTCATTGTCATAGTCACTGTTGTTTTAATAATCAAGCTGTTCCCTCTCTGGCTGGGAGTGCCCCCCCCCCCCCCCCCCGCCCCATGGGCCTCGGGTCTTCCCTGCTTTCTGTGGTCCAGTTGTCCCACCCAGTGTGTGCTTTCTCCTCCCAGACGTGGAACCAGCCATTGGATGGGAATGAAATGATACGAAATATGGAAAAACTTCCTCTCTCTTAACTTTCTTCTGCTCTTTCCACATTATGTCTCTGTCCTTCCTAGGGGCCCCCTGGCTTTTTTGTAATCCCTCTCACTCTCGTTAAATCGCACCCAAAAGTCCGTTGCTTGTCCATCATTGGACAAGCACCACATTACCTGGTGGTTCTGTGTCCCAGTGGTACCATTGCTTCCCTTCAGGTCGCACCAGCTGGCCTGTTGCTTACCATCACATTCGTGCCCGTCGGCTCGTGACGGGCTGTGTCCCCTCTGGCCAGTGAAGCCTTAGGAAAGCTGCATGGATGTTCTGTAATTACGAGTATATGTCCTATGGACAGTGTTAGGGATTTTTTTCCCTCACTTCACCTGGTTTTGTTTGTCTGATTATGACCTAAGAGTCTTCTAAAACTCATTTACATGCTTCACAACTGTGTGTGCTGTGGGAAACAGCAAGGTAACGGGTATGCATATGTATCCTACCATTTTGGCGTTGCTTTCTTCATCCCAGCTATTTTATTCCCTGTGACCTTGGCTACCTTTGAGGTTAATGCTCACTCTGAACTTACAAGTATTTGTCTTCAGACAGTTCTGTGTGAAGAGTTTTAAAGGGTGCTGGAGGGTCTGCCTTTGTTCTGGTCTCCGACTCGGGGCACGACCTGAGAGGCAGTGGAGGCCCGGTGCCCTGGCACAGTGAGCTGACAGCTGTGCCAGCCCCTAAGTTTGGCCGCAGCCCAGCCAGCAAGCACACCGGCACCACGCTGGGGACACTGACAGCTCGACCGACAGGGCACTGGGCCGTCATTTTCATGAGTTTAGCCTAGATGTTGTAGCTACGTTACTCTCCACCCTGATTCCTCCTCACAACCAAAGCCATGGCTCACATTCCCCTAGTTCTAGTAAAGAAGATGGCTGCAGAGCACTGATTAACTTTAATGCCTCTGCTCTCGGCGTTAGCTGCGGGTTTTAGTGGAGTGCTGTGGTAGTCTCAGTGTTTGGATGGATGGGGTGCATTGGTAGCACAGTGAGCAGACAACTCCAAATTGTTGCTTTAACCTGAAAATGGTGGCAAGTGTTCACTTTCCCAGTTACTTAAAGCATTGTTTATCACAATAGAAAGCTGAGGTTCATATGGTTCCAAATGTTGTATTTCGACTTCTTAACAAAAAAGTGCTTTGATATATTAGTGGTTAACAGAATCTAAGGGATTCCTCCGCCAGACTGACCCTCACAGCCTGGCCCAGGTCCTGTGCGCCCGTGGAGCGTCACGGCCTGACCATACCGCGCACCCAGAACCTGCCAAGCTTGCTCTCGTCCAAGAGAGGAGGATGCCCCCCTTTCGGGCTCCGTGAGAAAACTAAACCATAGAGCGGCCTTGGGACGCTTCACTTCCTCTAGCCTGTCCAACCGGGGCTAGAAATGCCGTCTCTGTCTGTGTCTCTCCCAACACCAGGCGAAAACGTCCGTAACCATCTTCCCTTAATAACAAGCAGCAAAGGCCAACCACCCCTGACCACTTGGAGTGCAGCTTAACAATCAGCCATTTTGATGGCTGTTTATTCTGCACATTCCGGTGGGAAACTTGTGAGTGTGTGTTTTTAAAACAATAATGTCTCAAATGTTTCCTGGGAGTCCACAGTAGAAAGGAGACCCACAGGCCTGGAGGGGCTCAGAGACATGCTTCCCTCCCCTAAAGCCGAGGACGCTTGGTTGACAAAACTGGGACTTGTCTCTCTGTCTCGTTTATCAGTGAGGGGATTAATCGGGCAAACCCCCCATCTCTCCACCGTGTGAACAGGCCAACAGTGGGATGGTTTGAGGCTAGGTGTTAGGTGATGGGAGGAAGACATCAGCAAAGCAGTTCCTGTCCCTAGGAGCAAATTAAAGGTAATGCGAATAAAAATCTTCACGTTGTACAGGAAGTTTACTTGGGATGTGAGTTTTCTTTTGGATCAATTTACTTCAATTTTCTGTTAATATCTCATACTAATAATCAAACTGTTGGAGTGACAACCAAGGTAGATTCATGAACGTGATGTATTTGAAAACGCGTTTTTCATTTTTGCAGTTGCTGTCATTTCTGATTGCACGTGGTGTGACGGCCTCTGATTCCGGTAATAAGGACTTCAGGCTTACACGTGGAATGCGTGTCAGTCTGAGCAGGTTTGTGTAGTGAAGGAGTGTGATGATAGGCCTTATGAAATCACAAAGACACCTTCAGAGACTTTAGATGTGATGGAAGTCAAAGGAATGAACATGCCTGCCCTGCACGGTCGGGTTGTATTAATGAAAAGAAAAATTGGTGTATATTCTTGGACTTTGCTCTCTTTTTTTCCTTTGTGCTGTGGCTTTTTCATCTTACGCTAAGGAAAATAGGCGTGGAAACCCTTTCTTTAAACTAGAGCACGTGCTGCTTTGGGATACGTGGGCCACCGTCCAGGAAGATGGCACGTAAACTGCTGTGGACGGTGGCGTGTGTGGTGGCGCTCAGGGCCCTGCTGTCCTCTCCGCGCGAGAAGACTGGCGGAGCCGCGGGGGCAACCAAGCACCTTGGCAGGGATCCAGCCCCACCCCAAGGCGCCGGGGTGGGTGTTTCTGCAGACAGCAGCCTCCACTGCAGCTCTGCCTGAGGTAGCCGAAGGCTGGAAGTGGCTCCAGAGCCCGCCCCGCCAGCAGTGGGGTGGGTGCGTGAGCGTGACGTGCTCGTCCAGTCAAGGTCTGTGTGGCAGGGAGACCCTCCCACACGAAACCAGGCCGTAACCTTGAGGGGAGCCGCAAACTGTGCTCCTCCTGTGGAAGTTCATCCCTCTGCCTGTGTGAAAGCCAGCACTTTGCCCAGGGGAGGCGGAGGTCAGGTAGTGGTGAGCTGCGGGGCTGGGCGCGACAGGGGCGGGGCGCAGGAGGGCCTGCTGCTGCATATCCATCGGGATGCAGGTTACCTCTGTGTGTGGAGCGCGTGCAGCATCACGTTGTACACCGGAGTTACACGCTTCCCTACGTGTGAGTTCTACTTACTTTGAAAAGAGGAGAAAACTCCTGTTTGCAGACTTAAAAACCTCAACAGCAGAACGTCATGATTAGCAAGTATGGCCACTTGACACCTCTTGCAAACTCACATCTTTGTGCGGCGCTTTGTACTCTCTCAGCTCTGAAAGCCAGCTCAGACTCAGACCTTTTTAAATCGTTGATTTCAGTTCAGAAATGCTTTTTGTGTGGTTAAATGTAAAGCTTAAAAAAAGTGACTGTGATGGACTGTTCATCAGAGTCCCCTTTTCCTCACCGGGAGGGGTGGTCCTGCGCTGCCAGCGGAGGACAGGCGTGCCCCGTGGAGGCCGGGGCCTGAGGGCCGCGTGGTTCCTGCTGTCCCTGCCCTGTGCTGATGGGGGCCTCCGAGAGCTGAGGTGCCTGAGTGACCCCCTCCCCACAACCCCATTGGCCTAAGACACTGTTTTCCCCATTGGGCAGATTTTTTAAACTTGGAGAGTACGAAGAGCCTGTGGCTTGTTCAGAGCAGTACAGCTGTGTCTTCAGCCCAGTTCTGTCTCCAGAGTCTAACTTTGTCTTCTGACTGGAGAGGTGCGGGGGGTGAGGAAATGGGTCAGACCAGAGGGGCAACAGTACCGTGTAACTTTGTATGTCCTACCATTTGTAAATAGTTGGATTGGAAAGTGCTTTCCGCCTTCCTCTGCCTGAGGTGCATCTTCCTGTCTCCCGAGCGCGGCCCACCGACCCCAGCCTCCCGGGCTCCCCAGCTGCAGAGACGGGCAGAGAGGCTGGCAGGAGGCCGGGGCATGTCCAGCCTGCCTTTCCCTGGACCGGCAGTGGCTGATTCGGGATCATCTCAAGGCATGGCAGACTTGTGAGATTTATAGTCATGAATGATAAAGATACTGGGAAGAATAAAGGGTTGCATTCATTTTGGGATAAAGAATCTGCACAAACCTGTTACCGGGCCCTAAGCAACGAATTCAGCAGAGTGGTAACAGCAGGCTTCGGCAGTGAAGATGGAAGAGCAGCCGAGTGATTGTCAGTAAAATTTTCAAGGGAGAAAAATGATGTGGATCTGAGATGTCGGGGTGAAGACTTTGCTCCAGAGTCAGAGAAGCAACATCCTGTCCATGAAGGGAGCCCCCTGTGGCTTTGCAGGCATCCCTGCGGGAGTCTGGGAGGCGGCCTCACCCAGGGGTGCAAGGTGCCGTCTCCGGTCTCCATCGTTCTGCAGGTGCGTGCCAGGCCTGTGGGTCCCTCCCTCACAATTAGGCTTCTCCAAATGCTGACTTAAAAGACCCATTATTGTGTAAATGAAGACTAAAATCCAAGTTAACTCTTCTTGGCTTCCATGTTTTTTCTGCCTTCCATTTTATTCCAACTCCACGGTTTTTGACTCCAAGGTCTTTTCTTTGGTTCAATGGCAGAAACTTGCCCTAATTGGATTTCACTTCTCACACGGTGGGTGGAGCCCTGTACTGAGACCAGGACTCGGTGCTCTGCTCCACCTTGATGGCTCCAGCGTCAGAGGCGGGGCTGCTGGGCGCCGAGCCACCTGCGTGTCCATCCATGGCCACGGGCTAAGTAAGTAGTGGGGCTGCAGTCCTGAACCAAGCTGTCGGGCTCCAGAGGCACGTTCTCCGGCCTGGCTTCTCTCATAAGCATTTATTAAGTTTGATTCCATTAAAGTCATTCTTGGGGGAAAAAAAAAAAATACTTCTAGAGATTTTGAAATTTGAAGGTATCAGTACTACAGACCTTTATGAAGTATTATATACAACTGTAACACCTCACAGTGTGAAGCACGTTTGCATACGTAGAATGAGCTCTACTTTCTTGTCACTTTCACTTTTCTAACTGAAGTCGCCTTCTAGTGAAAACAGTTTTTCTCTGCCAAAAGAAGAAATTGAAACAAAGGAATTTGATTTATGTTAGTGTTAAATCAAATTTTTGTACCTTTAAGTCTAAAATTCAGTGTATCAATGTTGAAACTGATATTTCATGCTAAATGTGTAAAGTGTTCTGTAATATTTTAGGTTAGTATAATTCATAGACTACATAATTCATGGAGTTTTACACATCAGACTTTAACTTTGAAGTGGGCGAGGTTGTGATTCCCTTACCCATATTGGACTCTTCAAAGCTCCTTGTCTCTGAAGTTTATGAAGGCTAAACTCCTACGAATATAAATCCTTTCTTACAAATGGAAAAAATAAGCCATGAAATAATTTTACTGGTATTTTCACTGATGGTGATATTTTGTTTTGTCTTCATAGGGAAAAGTTTTCTTACTCATATTTAAAAGCTAGGAGATATATTAACTAAAGCAAAAAAAAAAAAAGGATTCTGAGAAAGAAAATAGAAAACTGTAGAGACCATGTCATTCGTTCATATACTACACGTGAAGGGGTGTCCTTTCCACCCCAGGTATTCATTTAAAAATCCTCTACATTTCAGAAGACATTTATCAGTTTAGAAAAGGTCATTAATTTAAGAAAGCACGAACTAAAACATAAAGACTTGGACCTAAAAGCCCGTTCTCTGTTCCAACAAAAGCTGATTTTGTTGCAGAATGTTCAGGCCTTTTTAATCTGTCCAACAGTATTGATACCATTCTGGTTGCCTTTTTTTTTTAATAGGCAGTAATTTCAATAACGTATCTTCACACTGTAATTGAATAGATAATTTACTTGAAAAAAAAAATACCCCAAAGTTCTTTCATGTAGTGTTTCAGTTTGACCAAAAAAAAAAGTACCCTGTGGGATATTTATAGTATTTTTCAATCTATTTTTATCTGTAGACTAGGACTGGTAACTGATTTAGGGCCTAAGGGTTAAAAACAGGAAATGTGGTTTATAAAGTAGGTAGTATCTCCAGAGTTTCCAGAGGTAGGTTGCTTTTATTACTGACTGTCGTGTTTCAAAACAACATGAGGCAGGGCACCTTGAGACCAGTCTGTGTTTGGAGGGTGTGACAGGAAATGCTTCAGAGGAAAGCTTGTGTTCCTGGTACAGGTCAGGGGGTACTGGTGTTTGCTGTATGTGCAGTGTCTTTCTGTCCAGCTCTGTCTCAGATACTCGCTATACAGTCAGATTGAGTGTAAGTCTTGTGCAACTCAGTAAATTTCCTTTGACCTTTGCATTTCGCTTGAATTTTTCTTCTAGTGTCTTAATGGAAAGTTTTGTCATCATCATAGTTGAGGAGCATGTATTATGGTTATTATTAATTATAGTAATTAGAGAATCCAAGTTAAGGAAGTAAAAAGGCATGAAGCAGGGGTTTAATCTTGAACAGCCTTTTCAATGACAGGCCGGAAGAACCAGTCAAAACCCAGGACCTTTGACTCAGCAGCTCCACTTCTACAAGGTGTCTCAGGTCAGTTATTCTACGAGAGTCAAGGTCTGGTACGGTCGTGTCGTTATTTACGGTGGTCGGCACCGAAAGGCAGCAGGACTGTCAAGTGTTAGGAGAGTAAGTTACGAATAAATGAAGTGAAAAGTAAAACACATAAATCAGAATAAATAAGAAGATAAATACCTTATGGCAGATCTGTGCTGTAGAATACCAGGCAGCCCTTGAAAACTGTAAGGTCAGTGTGTGCACAATGGCATGGAAGAGTGTGTGTGGTACATCATGGAAGGAAGCAAGCAAGTTTCAAGAAAAGAATGTGTACTGTAATCTCATTTTTTAGGGAAAAAATTTGTACTCGTTGGAAAACATCTGGAAGAATACACAGCAGACTGGGGAGAAGGATAAAGGGAAAGCTTATTGGGCTTGTGTTTGTTACAAGGAAACACAAACTTACACTTCTGTATCTTCATTCCTTACAATGAGCAATTAATTCCTTCAAGATAAATTAAGAACGTAGGCTTGATCAATTTAAAATTGTTCACTGTTCTGTTCTTTAATGTGGACATTCTGTAGAGAGGTCTGCCTGGCAGTTTGCCAGACGATTATAAGAAGACTCACATCTGCCTGCGTAACACTTTTTAATTGAATGAGCATTTTCCCATGCTTCAAGGAAAACCTGAAGTTTCAGTGAATTAACTGGTTTTCCAGCCAGGGTTTAAATCCACGTCATTCTGTGCCCCCCTGTGCATCACCCGTTGCAGGCTGTAGCTGGGATTGGCACATTAGGAGCGCTGCTTCCTTTCCACCTGTCGGGGCGCATTTCTCCACAGACAGTGCTGAGGGGTTCTCATCAAACAGAAGCCCTCTGTTTTATTGCTGCCAAACAGTTTTGTTTCAGGCACTTGCTTTCTTGGGGGCTATTTCAGAGATGAAGTGAGGCTCTCTCCTGTGGAAGGTGGCCATGTTTTCCAATCTGGGTGTGTCCCCAGTGGTGTGTAAGCCCTCTGAGGAGGGGGCCTTTGTTTTTTGTGGGTTTGTTCTTGAGGTGACTCCGTGTCCCCAGGACACGGAATAGAGTCTGGCGTGTAATAGTAATAGGCACTCAATAAAAATTTTACTAGTTGTTCCAAAATTAAGTGTCCTCTCTATGTGATTAAAACAAGTAACTGACAAATAGAGCAAGAAAGGAGACTTCTTTTCCACTTTGTTGTATGAAAAACAAGACCACTGTTGGCAAAGATGTGCTAAGGTCCAGGCCCGCTTACGAGAAGCCCACCGTGCGAGGGGCCCGGAGGCTCTTGGCCAGAAGCGCTGGGCTTGGCCTTCTCCGTGGGGCACTAACTCCCCCCCCTGGGCCACGGGGTGAGCCACTCAGTGACGGCCTGGACTGATGCTGCGTGGTTGGGGGCACTTTTTTGGTCAAATATCATGACACATTCTAATTCCACGTTCAGAGCGTCGAGGAGGTAATATTGCAAATACTTAGAAGCTGCTCTCATTCTGTGTCTAAATAACATGGGAAGCTGTGGGGGAGGAACCTTTCTACAAACACTTAACTGCTGCATCACAGTAAAGTAGCTCTTGTCCGTTTGCTTTATTCTTCCTGTGCACATGCTCACGTTGCCAGCTAGTCCCATCAAGTCAGCATTTATGACCCGCTGCTGTTGAAGCCGAAGCTGAAGCCAGCACATTTTGCCGAGTGT
Organism: Platanista minor; assembly: GCA_004363435.1. NCBI lineage: Eukaryota > Metazoa > Chordata > Mammalia > Artiodactyla > Platanistidae > Platanista > Platanista minor. Next base: position 27,035 of record RJWK010006827.1, on the reverse strand, counting down.
TCATACGTTCTCGTAAGCCGAGCGTCTTCCTAGGTATCCGGCACAGTGAGCGTTTAGTGAGTGTTGAGTGTTCTGTTATTTGGAGCAAGCTTTTTGCTTTAAGATGTAGCTAGAAAAATCGTATTTTGAAAACAAATGTATTTAACCTCAGCAGTATTCTGTCCTGCTATACCTTTATTCAAGTTGTATTTTTCAAATGGATCCTGAAAAATTGTTTCAGAAAGACTGTCTTTGTTTTCTTCAAGGCGAGACTGGATGCATTGTCCGGATTCTGCACCGTGTGTTTCAGAAAGAGAAATCAGTGTATATTTTCTAGTGGTCATGGCTTCTGGCTGACTTTTTATTTATATCTTAAGAAACGGCACCTGAAATAGGTGGGCTTCTCTGGAGTACTGACCCCAGGGTGCGTGCGTGCTCTTCGGTGGGGAGGGAGGGTCTCGCCTGTTTGGCTCGCAGGGGTGCACCCCACTGGCCGTGCCCAGCAGATGTTTGAAGGATAAGGGAGTAAACACACATCACATTTTCATAACAGCTTTGTTAGCAAAGCAGATGTTGTCATCTCTGCCTTGTGCAAAGTAGGCAGTTGTCTAGAGGGCGAACCCATGTTTGTCTTAGGGCCGCATCATTTGTATGTAGGTGAGCCGGAACTTAGACCCCGAGTCTTCTGACTTGACACTGAGTGTCCCTTCTGTCACCTTGATGAACTTGAAAGTCGTCATTAACCATTAATGTTCATAATATTAAAAGCATGCAGATAAATGCAGTGGAGAGAGAGCATGTATCACTGGAGTTCACTAAGGATGGTCCCTTTGTCAGTGTCGTGGACCCTTTGAAAATTGTAACCAAAATCTACTCCTGATCCCACTCCGGGCGTCTGACCACAGTCCCCGCGGGCGCATCCCCAGCTTCCCCGCCTGCCCTCTGAGGCCTCAGCCACGCGGTTGACAAAACGTTCCTGCAG
>RJWK010006827.1:0-25974 GCA_004363435.1 Platanista minor | reverse complement strand
CTGGGGAGCAGGGCCACGAGCAGGGTGACACTGGCCTTGTGTCTCTCCTTAGAGGGAGGAATTGAGATTCCGACCTCAGAAGGCCTCAGTGGTCTCGTCTGTTGCAAAGCTGTCCTTTCTCTCAGGAAGAATCGACCTATTTCTGGATTGTATTTAATTATTCTTCAACCAGTTTTCTCAGTTACTCCGTCAGCGAAATAGAATTAAAAACATCTGCACCTCCACATCCCCAAGAAATATTTTTGAGGTTGGCTCCTCAGAAGAAAAGCCGTGTGCCTCCTTACACGCCAGGGTACATGGCAGAACCAGAAGCTGGCTGTGTATTGAGAATCTGCAAATGCCAGGTCAACAAGGTGATTGCAGTTCAACTTCCCTAAATAATCAGTAGCTTGGACGACATTATGGGAAAAGATCCTCCTCAACATCATCATGATTTTGCAATACAGTAGAACTGTCTGTTTTGTAGAGGAGGAATTGTCAGTTTGTGCAATTAATTCTAGAAGGAATCCTGAGATATTAATTCCACTCCGAGTGAAAGCCATTGTTTTGGAGTTACAGTAAAGCAGCATTTTGTTTTTATACTTTTTTGTTGCAAAATAGCGAAGAAGCTCTTAAGGAGCCCTGTGAACACCAGGACCCCTCAACTGCAGCCCCACACGGGTTGGTTCTCACACTCTTGTCGATAGAAGGCGAAGCCGGGTCCCTGTCTTCCTGCCGCAGGTCGCTGCTTGTAGAGAGGAGGCTGGACTGGACCCATGGCCCCTGCCTGCAGACCACGCTCTGCCCTCTCGTGTGCGCCCGCCCTGGAGGGGCAGCCGTGCCGTCCTGAAGTCGTGGGTTTGTCCAGTCTCTAACTTGCTTTACATAATCAGGTTGGAGTGTGTCTTTTGCAGAAGTTTCACCCAGAACTAATTTTTTTAAGATCAAAATAGTCATTCTGCATAATAATTCGACATTTATTGGGAAGGAAGATGCTATAGGATGATGTTTAGCATATGTTTCATAAGCTTTGGTAAATATCCTCCTTCTGTCCTCTGGTTTTTGCCTGGGGTGGCGGGTGTGTGTGTGTGTGTGTGTGTGTACGTCTGAAGAATATGTGTATGAAGAAACTGAAGCGCAGTTTTAAATTTCACTTTTGAAGCAGGCTGATCAGCAATTACAGAGAACAGAACAATGACAGAAATGGAAAAACAATGAAAGAAAACTCCTAATTAATTTAACCTTTTTAAAAAAATAACTTGACTGAACATAGCCCTCGGGCCATTTGGCTCTCAGGCGCCATGGGCCAGTGCTGCCCCTCTGTCTCTCCTGGAAGGTGCGGGGCAGGTGCAGCCACAGCAGCGCCCACACTCATGTCTCCACTAAATGCCTTTCCCTCCCCCATCTGATTTCAGGTGTCAGAAACTACTTAAAAGAAGCATTGGTGAATATAATTGCTGTGCATGCAGAGGTAAGCTGTCCTTAGCTGTTCCTAAGGGGGATGTGGGTAACTGGAGAAAAGAAGAGGAGGCCAGTTCGATGGGTTTTTATGGTGGTCTTCTTCCCTTCAGAATGTATTTTTGGTGTAAATAAAATACAACTCTGGTTTCAGCACACACACGCGTGTGTTTTAACTGTGAGAGAGTCTTTTTCTGAAATAGGGTATTTTTTTTCTCATAATTAAAACTCAACTCATGAATACGTGAAAGGTAAAGAGAAGAGGGATTGAAAGGATGTTTTTCCCTAACTTGGAAAATTCCTTGCCCTGTTTTTAACGAGCACTGACAAATAAGCACTGACATCTTACTCTCGCAGCTGTGGGGCGTGTTGGAAAGAAGTTAGGTGGTGGCCTCCCCTCAGCGTCTCACAGAGGTGCCCCTGGACTTTGGTGCTGCTGGTCACACCCAGCCTGCCCTCCCATGGCACCTTCTGTTTAGTGTCCCACCGTTGTCCCTGCTGTGACTGCCTTCGTAATTCCGCAGTCGTGGACTTCCAGGTTGGCTGTGGCCAGTGAGCTGTTGTCCACCAGATGAAGTGGGCCCAGCAAAGAAGTTCTCAGTAGAAGATTCCAGGCGCAGTTGACCGCTGCTCGAGAACCTTCTGAGTGTCTGCGTCTGGTGCAAGTGCATCGGGGGGTGTCAGGTTTGCGTCACCCTCCACATGCACACGTGCTGTGGGTTACCAAGGTGAACTGGAGAAATGTGGATCATTAAGGCTGAAACAGAAGAGCGAGCAAAGGACCCAGGTTGCAGCCTCCACCTGGCTCTGAGTCTGAAGCAGCCAGAGCAGAAAGCGGAGTGGGGTGCCTTGTAATTTTCATTTCCTAGTGAGGCAGAGCATACGTGTTTCTCCATAAAGTGAAGTTTTTATGCGATTTGACTCAGGCAGGAATTTACCATGTGCATCTTTTTATGATGAGTGATATACTTTCAAGCCTGATTTTATGGAAGACACATAAAAGCGCTTTTTTGTTAGGTTAGTTTCCAATAGAGTTAGAGTGCCACATTAAATCATCAGGCGGTGGAGACATTTCCGTCGTAGGTGGGCAGGTGGTAATCAGAGGAGCTGCAGAATATGTGGGCATTTTAGTGACGATGGTGATTCCCACTGAGGCAGCTTTGATTAACGTCCACTGTCGGTCGATAACCGTGACGTTGTTGGTATTAGGCTTTTCAAGGCCCTTTTTAATATATCCCAGTGGCTGAGAGCAGAATTTTGTACTTAACATTTACTATTTACTATTCCCACATGATCTTAACTTGCCCCAAATTTTCTTATGTTATGTTTGGGTTGACCCAAAGGTTTAATACTAGTGATTGAATCTGAAAAAAGGAAAAGCTAAAAAGAAAATACGATTTAGTCTAACTTACAAATCAGGATAGTAATATGTTTCACCAAATGTCCAAACTGTTAGTTTGAAAATATCAAAATTCAAAGCTTGAAAACAATGTTTTTGTCAAATGAAAAGAAATACATATTTAATTCAGCAAAGCGTAGAATCGGGAACTCTGTTGGCCAATACAGAATAATGTATCCACTGTGAAGTAGCATTTGCTTTGACCCAAGGAGAGTCTGACCCAGTATGTTCTTATTTCTGTAATTTCCTCTGTAGAAATCGTGTTTCTCCTTGTGAAAAGGGTAGAGAGGGAAGAAATCTTTAACACTATTTCAGTTTGTCACCATCAAGAATACCTTCAAAACTACGCTTGCCAGTATTGTTTAAGAGGAATGCTTTTTGTCACGAATCAGTGAATACAGCTTGTGTGCAAGCCCGTGTCTGCCTTTCCTTTGTTAATTCTGATCCTGCAGAAATACAGCTTAGGAGACCTGGGGGTTGTTTTGCTACGTGCATCCCTTTGTTTTGAACAAGTTCTGGTCGAGGAAAGTCCTCATAATGCATCATTTCTTCTTCTTTTCAACCTTCTATCAGGTGTTCACTATTTCCAAAGACCTGGTGCCTCGGGTCCTGTCCAGGGTGGTGGAAGCAGTTTCTGAAGAGCTGAGTAGGCTGATGCAGTGCGTCTCATCCTTCAGCAGAAACGGAGCATTGCAGGTACCACCGCCGCTCAGTTCTGTGTTTAACTTAGTTGTTTGAAAACACAGAGATGTGTTTTCAGTCATCGGTCTCAGGAGGTCCAGACAGGCTTCGTGTTTTTCTGTGGATCTGCTGGTTGGAGAGCTACATGGTCTCTGGTGTGAGCCATATCCATGGCGTCGACAGTTCCAGAGTTCCTGTCCCTTTAGAGTACAATGACTCTTGTGAAACTATCTGAATGCAGATTCCTTCTGAAGTTCTGTGATTTTTTTTTTTTTTCTGTTTTACAGTTGTCTTCACCACGTTCAATTTAACAGGAAATTTTTAGAAACTTCCTTGTAAATAGTCTTTCCAAAGCATTCAATGCAGTTTGCAGAGAAACAACAAATAACTGTTTTTTCTACTCATATTCCATTGGTCTATGTTGTATTTACTTAAATTACATAATTACAGTAGCAAAGGTAACTTCTGTAAGTCAGGTGAGCCTTGGTTTGCCTGTAGCCAGATCGGTAGGAACCAGGGTGTGCAGGCCTATGGGGGCGTGAGCCCCCCTGTAGGCTCTCATGCCCAAGGGCACTGTGAGGGTGTCTTCTTAAAGTACCAGAAGTTTTGCTTCTAGTAATGGCTGAGGACCTCCTATCAGGCCAACCCCCTACAGGTAACAACTGTAATCCTGAATAATATATAAAAATAAAAAATGTAAAAACAAAAACCTGAAGACTCTAGAGAGTGAACGTGAGTGGCTGATTCTGGAGGAAATGACACTTGGGTGTCAGGTCCTCACTTTTTATGGATTTTGGCCTGAATGCAGGCCCAGGGGAGACTAAAACTACACAAAACCTGTTGTCTTTCAGTTTAGAAGAATAGGCTTCAGGGCAGCCACAACTACAGGAAAGCAAGGGAGGTATCCCAGGGAGCAGAAAGCAGGAGCTGTAAGTTCTGTGTATGCACTGCCTGGGCCTCTAGTTGGCCCCTAAACCACACACCTGGTCAAACTCCACTCCAGCCCACGTAAGGCAAGAACCGAAGTAAGAACTGATGCCCCAGAGCCGAGAGTTTTCAGTTGGAGTCCAGATACATTTATTGCTTGTTAAAATAAACAAAAATCAGCTCTTCAGAAGCATATTATAGAACCCAGAGTCGTCTCAAGATAACATTCACAATGTCCAGGATACAATCCAAATTTAGTTGACATGCACAAGCAAAACAAAACAGGAAACCATGACCCATTCTCAATAGAAAAGACAATCAACTGACACCAGCCCTGAGATGACCCGGTTGTTAGAAATCAGACAAGGATTTTAGAGCAGCTGTGTTCAGTGATGTAAAGGAGACTGTGCTCCTAATGAGTGAACAGACAGGGAATCTCAGCAGAAAAATAGCACTAAAATAGGAACTAAGTAGAAATGCTGGAGTAGAAAAGTATAATACATTAATACTTTAAAATATACTTGATGGTAATAACAGCAGGATAGAGAGGACAAAAGAAAAAAATCAGTGAATGTGTAGACCAAACATCAGTTATCCAATATGAAGAACAGAGAGAAGAAGAATTGAGAAAAAATAAACAGAGCTCTAGGGACCCTGGGGCATGTGATTCCATGTCCAATCAGCAGGTGAAGGATGGTCCACATCATTAGTTCTCTGAGACGTGAAAACTGACACAACAGTGAGTTCCCATCCAGCAGGAAGAAGAAAATTAAAGACTGAAAACACCCAGTTTTGGCAAGACCGTAGAGAAACGAGTTCTCACGCGTTGGCAGGAGTGTGAAATAGTACCGCTGCTTCGGGAAAAGTTCTTGCAGTTTCTTTCAAAACTAAGTATACACTCAACCCAGCCAAACACTGGAAACAGCCCAGGTGTCCATCAATAGGGTAAACAAACAAATGGTGGATCCATAAAACAATTACCGTTCAGCGTCAGGGAAGCCACGTGAAGGGGGCCTTGTACTGGGTGGATACCATTTTCGTGGAGAAGACCCCAGGACGACGCTGTCCCCTGGGTGGTTGACACCAGTCGGGGAGCTGAGGGGGCTCTGCAGGCGGTGGGTGGTCCTACACCTCGGGATGGTTCCCGCACACAGTAGGTGCAGCAGCCCGAACTCACCAGATGTGCACTCGAAGATTTGTCCATTGTGCAGTGTGTAAGTTTTAACTCAAAGAATTGAAAAAGTTGCAACAGCCTACTCCAGGCAGTGGCGCCTGTGGCAGATGCGTGTGCTGTGGAGAACGTTGGCGGTGGAGTCTGTGCTGCACAGGTGCTCGCTGTAAAGTTCTCCCAGAGTCTCTGCACTTGAAAAAGTTCACACAGAGACGCAGGGTGAAAGGGATTGAGCATGTGTATTGACCTGGGAAGCTGGCAAGGGGAAAATCCATCACAGAAACTTCATAATATTTCCATGATCATGGCTGTTCTAATAGTTGTGTAGGAGGAGATCAGTAACAGGAATTGTGTATGTGAAGATGAATTAAAAGGAAGTTGCAGTAGCTGCTTTGGGCCTAGGCGGTCCTGGAATTACAACAAAAAGCTCCCCTCCCTGCAGATTTTTTCTGCAGCCCATTTAGCTGATGACTGAGTTCCTCTCGCAGGAGGGTCAGCAGGAAGGGGCAGAAAGAGACATCGGAACCGGCGGGAGGCCCGGCCTCCTGTGCTCTGTGCCTCCTGGAGACTGGCGTCAGTTGTGTTGTGCAGCGTTGGCCACTGCCCCTGGGGAGGCCTGTGTGTGACCTCCTCCTGATCAGATGGCTTTGCGAGGCCCGCGTGAAGGGTTGGCCTGGCCATCAGCCTCAGACCTTCCTGAGAGCCGCCGGCAGGGGCGTTTTCTGGCAAACGGTCCATGTGTTTTGTATAAATAATCACAGCTTTTACAGTTGGCATAATTCATAGGTTAATTCCTTATCACTTTGTTTGAATAAAATTTCTAGCAGATACTAGTTTTACAGTGATTTAATCCTTCTCCTAAAATATTCAGCCGAAAGTTTTTTCTCTTTGATATTTTCCTTGTAGGTTCGTTTTTATATACACTAGAATATAAACAAGAGAGACAAATTGTCATATCTACGCTTTCTCGTTACAAACAGTTTCAGGCTTCTAAACCCCTGAAAAATGAAACCAAACAATTACTTTCCAAACTGAGCATTTCACTGAATGTATTGTATCTTATGTAAGTCAGCTTTTATCTTGATGGGTTAATTTTAAAACCAGCCGTGTCTTTCATTGTTGTTTGTGTTTTGTGCACGCCTATAGGTGAGGGCCGTGTCTTTAAAACAGTCTCCTGGGCAGCACGCACACTGCGGTACCGGAGGTGAAGGAGGGTGTCCTCGCTGGAGGCCCTAGGGCTCCGAGGGCAGCAAGCTGTATGCAGAGCACACCCTCTCCACCCTTGCCAAGGGGTAGAAGCATTAGGATAGCTTGTTTTCTCTTGAAAGTCTTAACGCAGATCAAATTCTTATGCCATACAGTGCGTCTGCAAGATAAAAAGAATACAATTCAGTGGATTTTCTTCTGCTGTGTTCACAGAGTTGTGCAGTCCGTCACCACAATCCACTGTGGAACGCTGCATCACCCGGGAGAGAAACCCCAGCCCCGTTAGCGGTCACCGTCCACATCCCTCCCAGCCCCCACCCCAGCCACTGGCAAGCACCTGTCTGCTTTCTGTCTCTGGTTTGCCTCTTCTGAAAATTTCATATCAGTGGGATCACAGAATATGACTTTTTGTGACTGGCTTCTTTCACTGAGCATAATGCTTGCAAGGTTCGTCCCTATTGCAGCCTGTGTCATGCCTTGTTGTGGCTGAATAACGTTCCATTATATAGATATGCCACATTTTATTTGTTCACTCATCATTTGATGGACGTTAGGGTTTGCACTTTTTGGCTGATACAAAGAAAGCTTCTGTGAACACTTGTGTACAAGTTTTCTGTGGACACGTGTTCTCATTTCTCTTGGGGATACACCCGGGACTGGAATCGCTAAGTTATATGGCTACTCTGTGTTTAGTCTTTTGATGAACTGCCAGACTATTTTCCAAGTAGCTATACCATGTGCTTTCCTACCGTCAGTGTACGAGGTTTCCAAATTCTCCACATCCTCGTCGGCACCTGTGACTGTCTGGTTGCTCGTAGCCATCCCCGTGTGTGTGAAACAGTATCTCATTCTGTGGGGTCGTCACTTTTGTGATGGTGTCCTTTGTAGCACAGAATGTTTTGATTTTGATGAAGCCCAAATTATCTAATTTTTCTTTTGTCACTTGTACTTCTATTGTCATTCCTAAGAAGGCAGGCCTAGCCTAATGTCACAGAGGTTTACCCCTGTTTTCTTCTAAGGGTTTTATAGTTTTTTCACTTACATTTAGGTCTGTGATCCATTCTGAGTTAGTTTTTAAGGAAGGGACCCACCTTTTGAGTGTGGACATCCAGTTGTCCAGCTGTCCCTAGCACCATGTGTTGGAGAGACCATCTCTCCCACTGAATGGTCTCCGCATCTTGTGGAAAGTCAGCTGATCGTAAATGTAAGGGTTTGTTTCTGGGTACGCAGCTGTGTTCCTGTTGATCTACATGTCTGTCCATGTGCCAGTGCCACACTGTTTGGATTATGGTAGCTTTGCAGTAAGTTTTGAAATCAGAAGGTCTGAGTTTCTCCAGCTGTGCTATTCCGTTTCCATATCGTTTTGTCTAGGATCAACGTGTCAAGTTTTGTTTTTAAAAAGAAAAGAAAGAGAAAAGCCAGCTGTGACTTTCATAGATAGCGCTGCACTGAGCCTGCAGAGCTTAGCTCTGAGGTTAGCGTCGTGGAGCCTGGAAGGGCAAGGCAGGAGGCAGTGTGGCAGCCTGCGTCCTTCCACCTCCTGTCAGTCTCGGGACAGTGAGACTCCACTTCCTCCCCAGGGAGACCAGGGGAGGCACTGGTTGGATGGCGAAGTCTGGTGGCTGGACGGCCCTGGCACAAGTCCCTACCTTTCAGAGCAGGACACCTGCCTCCACACAGTCAGACTTGACTCTCAGACAGTTTTCAGTGAAAGGGAACCTTGTTGTGGCCGGTTTCTTTGGGCTGATTTAGAAGGTCTGCTCACTCGTAACGAGCTGCCACTGTGGCCATGGGGGTCTGCCCTGCATGGAGCAGGCTGGGGGCCGACCCTTGCCTTGTTTCTGTTTGACAGGCAACGCAGTTCCCATGGTCACCTGTCCCTTTCTCACCTCCAGGCAAGGCTTGAAATCTGCACCCTGAGGGACACCGTGGCTGCTCACCTGACACCAGAGAGCAGGTGAGATGCTCCGTGGCCGTGCTGTGAGTGCTCTGAAAGCCCCTGTAATAAAGCTCGTCGTACAGGTGTGAGGTCCCAGGTGAAGGTGACTGATCACAGCGAGCGCTTGTGACTGTGGTCTCATAGTTCATGTGTGATCAGTTGTTTTGTTAAAAGCACAAACCTGCAGTAAGCCAGGGACTCCAGAGACTGCTTCTTTGTGGCACAGAAGGAAAAAAGGTTTAATGTAATTTCATGTTTCTCATTCACTGAGGCAACTCTTAGTCTCATAAGCGGTGTAGCAGAGTATTGCATACTTCTTTTGCAAAGGACAAAATAAGAATTGAGTCAGTCTAGTCTGTTCATCACAGACTCTGAAGGACAGTTCAAGCATCATGAGTATCAGCATAAGAGGAAGACCTTGTGGTTTCTCTGCAAAATTTTGTAGTGGAAATTTGATGATAATTTTTAGCCGTTTTGAATGAAAGTCAGGATTTCCTATCATTGAAACATCAGTAGGTGAACTGAAACAGCGCTACCTACAGAAGATTGTTTATCCCATTGGCAGTATCGCCTGGGAAGTGTTGGGTCCACAGGGAAACCACTTAAGCACCATGTGCGATGTACTTACCGTTCGTTTCGAGCTGTGGACGGTGTGCTCGTGCCATCATCCTGACTGTCATTGCTACAGCTGAAAAGACTTTTCCATTTTTTCCTAACACATGAGGTTATTAGCCTCTTAATTCTGTTCTGGCGGCTGACCGGGAGCCTTTCTGGTTGGTTCCCACCACTGCTGCTCTGCACCAAGTGCTGAGTGATAGACACCAGCAAGCGCCCGCCCAGGACCCGTGGGTGAGGTGCTCTGCATGAGGACGGACCTGTGTGTTCTTTCCCACTGACTTGACCTTTCGTAGCCCAGCTTCCTCATCTGTGACAGGAAGATAATACTTTCTCGGCAAAGTTTTGGGGGGATTAAATGAGAAACTATGTCAGGCCACCCACTAGACTCTTGGTGGGGTCACATCTGCAATCTCTTCTAAATGAGCGTGATGTAAAAATAAAGAGCAGTGTCTCTTCACCGAATGAGAAGAGGGTTACGGGAAACCCGGTGACAGTGGAGGTGGCAGTAGAGACTTCTCTCCACATCAGGGAAGAGGACTAAGTGCCCACAAGCTGTGACCTGCCCCCACCACCCCCATACCTGCCCCACCAGGAACAGCTGGGCGCCCTGCCAAGTTCTGGGGCCCTGTTGGTACTTTGCTGTCTCTCTGTGTGTTGCTCTGATACCCGCCCCTAGTTTGAGAAACATTGCTCAGAAGTTTATTTCCTGGTCCACTGATGCAGACGTTTTTACAAAAAGAAAAAAATCAAAGGCCACTTTGAAGTCAGAATAATTACATTTATTCCTTTACGTTAGTCAATAGTCATAAAACTAAAAGAGATGAGAAGAACTGTTCCTTGTAATAACAACACAAGTTATTTACCAAGTAATCTCCCCTAAAATGCTTTTCATTTGATGTAGTAACTTTTCTGATGCTTTCTGCTTTAAAGTTAAACATACCAAATTGGTGGTTTTTAAATCCACTCCCTTTTCCGTATTTCATGGAATGAAATGATGTTGAATTACACACACACACACACACACACACACACACACACACCCCTCTCCATTATCGTACAAATTTTAAATAGGATAACAGCTAAATCCTCTTAAGACATGGTCACTTATTACAAGAGGTTGGCTGGAAATCAGGCCCTGCACAGGTCAATTCTAGAAATGCCCCTTTGTATACTGTTGCACAGGATCATCCCTGTTTCTCCTTAGCCCTCTGCCTCCCTTACCAGCTGCTTCGAACTGTGTACTTCAGCTTTGTTTTGGAAGCAAAGACCTCCTTAAACTTAATGACTCCACACCAAGCTCTCACCTACCACGGCGCGTAGCAGCCTTGCGTAAAAGTCAGCTTCTCCTTTGCTTTTCAAGTCGTGTTTTATTTGCTGGTTGAATTCTTCTGGCCCTGCTCCTACAAACCCTCAATTTCACTTTCACTTTGCCCCCTGCTTCTACTGGCTGCCCGGCCTGTATGTTTCTCTGTATGTAAGACTCGCTTTTTCTGACGTTCCTCTTCCCGGTGGGGCCGGCGTGTCCCTGCCTGGGATGCTGTCTGTGTTCCAGATCCAGTTTCAAGCAGGCCCTGGAAGCCCTGCCGCAGCTCTCGAGCGGAGCGGACAGAAAGTAAGTCTGGGTGCTGGTCTCGGGCCTAAACTCCTCCTCTTCAGGTGGAGACTTGGCCTTGAGGAAGGCGGTACTCTGTGACCCTCAGGTACGCGTTGTGTTAGCCTGTCTCCTTACACGACAGAAGGAGGTAAAACCTGGGTTTTATGACGATTCAGAAATTGGCTCTTTTATTGTTTTAAGTGACTGTACCAGTCCCTTAAACTTTCATAAGAAAGTTTATTTTGACTCAGTAAACTATATTATTATCTGAAATTTTTAAGAAACTACTTGGAGAAACGTAAAAGAGAGGACAGCATAGTAAAATGCAGGACTCAGTGATTTTTTCCTTGCAGTAGGTCCGCAGTGTACATTTTGCGCTCTGTATAACATGAAGTATTAAGACTAAACTTGCAGACATGACATAATAAAGTTATATACATTTCGCTAATATTGTATTAATGGTCTCAGCCTGACCTCAAACTTTGCTACTCACGTAACAGGAAATTCGGACCCGAGACAAAGTCTAGGCCGGGCAGAGGTCATGAGTGCCCGGCCTCCCCTCACCTGTGACAGCGGAAACACCGCCGGCCTGGGCCCCTTCCCCAGCCCGGCCGAGGTCCGCCCACCCTTGCAGTTGGCTGACAAGGCAGACAGTTACGGAGCCCTGACTGCGTGACACCCTCGGTGTGGCCTGGGACCGCACAGAGGATGTTGTGGACACTCGGAGGGCAGAGGGAGCCCGTGGGGTGTGGACGGGGCCGGGAGGACGGGCGGCAGACCTCGTAGGCACCTGCTCCTCTCGTTGACCGCGTGGTTCAAATGCTGTCCATTCCTCTAGCGTAAACATCATGAAAGATTAAAGCAGCCACGTCTCATTCACATGTGCAGCTGGTGCTCGCTAGGCTCAAAAGACCAGTGCTTTGGAGGGGGTCAGGAGCCACAGACACCCCAGTGAAGGCCAGGACGGGGGCTGTTTCAGATCTGCGGGGAGTGCCGTTAAACCAGGAAGTAGTCTCTTGACCCCAGTAAGCTCATTTCTTGGCTGCTTCCTGTGAGCCAGATGAGCTATAAGGTCCCGTGTGGCCCCAGAATGATGTGGCTCCGTCAGGCCGGCACAGGGACCAGGTGGGTCATTGCTGGGGTTGGGACTGACCCTGGCTGTTCCCGTGCTCAATTCACCCCTTCAGTCCCCTTCTCCAGTGTTTGTTAAAGGCAGAAGTGCAAAATAAGAGCAACAGGAAACAGACCAGCCGTTGGCAAGGGGTGGGGTGAGAGGGCAAAGGGGGCGACGGACGGGCGGCACAGGGGGGTTCGGAGGTGACCGCACCGCTCTGTCCCGAGGGCGGGGGTCTCGAGGCTGCTGCGGTGCGTTTAGCAGCGGGCCCGGAACTGATGCCAAGGAGAGTACGTTTCAGTGTGTGTGAAGCGTTTAAAGTCAGAGGCTCAAATGCCCAAGCGTCAGTCGGTTTGGGGAGGCATCTAACTAATCTCGGGGAAGGGGACAGACGGGGCGATGTTACGTGTAAAGGTGGATACGTCTGTACGTGCGTGTTCCTTTCAGCTAGCCTCTCTGGTCGGCTTATTTCTGTCATTGAGTCCAGAATCCACAGATAAATGACTTTCCTGGCCCAGGGAGGCGCCGCGGGGCAGGGCGTGCGGGGGACCGGGCCGGGCGAGCGTGTCTGGGTCCCGCCCGCCGCCCGCCCGTGGCTGTCAGCGCCTCTCCCCACAGGCTGCTGGAGTTGCTGCTGAGCCGGGTCAGGAGCGGCGTGCACCTGCAGCTGGCCTGCTTCCAGGCCTCCCCTCCGCCTGCCGTGAAGACGCAGCTGCCTTCCAGATGACGCGCTCCCCCGAGCGCCCACAGGTATGCCTGGGCGGAAAGCACCGGTTAGGCTCGCCATCTCTCCCTCTTTTCCTTTCCCTTGAACTGGTAGCTCAGGAAGATGTTGGTATGTGTTACATTTCAACCAAAATGACCTGATGTAAAATGTCTAAGCAGCGTTTGCTTTGTCACCTTTATTACGTTCGGCCCCGTATGACTTTAAAATACCTTTTTAAAACACAGAGCTTTCTCTCGTAGCTGCGTGCTGCATGGTGAAGGCTGCGGAAGACGGGGCGGCTCAGGCCTACACCGAAGCATCTTCCGGGGCCTCCTGCAGCTTCCAGGGCACCTGGGGTGGCGACGAGAGATTCATCAGGAAGTTACATGCGAGCATCCGGAGCTTCAGCTGTCCTAAACTGTGCAGCTGTGCTTAAAACCTATATTTCATACAGATAGATGGCTCCCGATTCAAGTAGACTTGTAGAAAAACGTGTGGTCTGAATTAAAAGGTGTGATATTTGGGCTGTGCTTTCTGTGGTCCTCCACCCGTGAGTTAACTGCTGCCGCTTTCTGTGTTCACAGTGCTCGTGACATCGGGCCTCTTTTGTGTGACTCGCCCTGAACCTGACGTGGGCCTCGCGGCATTGTGCCTCCTGCCCCAGGACCCCCTTGCACGGGTGGGGAACAGCGGGCCCAGGTGCCTCTCCCGCGCCGTCCCTCTGGCACCTTCCGCGCCACTTCTAGCCCCTCGAGTGGCCTGCTCGGTGGCCGCGGGGGCTCTGCTCTGGTGGCATCTGTGTCACCAGGCGTGGGAGCTGCCACTGACACCGTTAACCAGAGCAGGTCAGGCTGCCGCGACCTCCTTCAGAGTCAGCTTCCCCAGCCTGACTTTGTCACACCGTTTGCTTCAGAAAACTGAGTCAGGGTTTTAGATTTTTCCAGGGATGTCACAGAATCCCCTTTTCAACGCTGGCATTAAGGTCTGTATTAAAACGGGGAACTCTGCGGTCCGGCATGGCATGTGCAGTGTCCATCGTTTGAAGTACGTCCCTGTTGTGTTTGTGCATTTGGTGTTGGGGGATGGGGCATGGCAGCTAGAAGGGAAAGTTTCACCTTGTACAGATGTGCTGCATGAAGCTTATTAAGAAATATACGGACTGTCATCTGTCCTAAGCATGTTAACCATTGTATCCACCACGGCTGAGAACTAAATTACAAAACTGCAATCCTGAGTGTTTGTGTTATTTTAAATATCTGATGCAGAGCCTTCAGCCAACAAAGAGTGCGTCTTTAATACAAGATGTAAGTTAGTTGACGTTTTTTCCCTAAGCATCTTTTTTTGTGTGTGTGTGTGGTACGCGGGCCTTTCCCGTTGCGGAGCACAGGCTCCGGGCGCACAGGCTCAGGGGCCATGGCTCACGGGCCTAGCCGCTCCGCAGCATGTGGGATCTTCCCGGACCGGGGCACGAACCCGTGTCCCCTGCATCGGCAGGCGGACTCAACCACTGCGCCACCAAGGAAGCCCACCCACCCTAAGCATCTTTATTTCAGCCTTCTCATTAGCTATGTAACTTTTTTTGTGTCTGGTTATAACCCTCGCAATAAATATCGGGTTGGCTAAAAAGTTTGTTTGGAACTTTTGGGCCAACCCAGTGCTTTAAATCCCGGTTTACCTCGTGTTTGTCTGATCATTGTTGGAAAGCATTACCAGGGGTCCCGCCCTGTCAGGCCCATAGGAACCAAGACGAGGACTTCATGGCTCAGGGAAGCACAGTAACACTTAAGCAAAAGAGGACTAGGGAAGCACTTCTGTGGCTCGGAATGGAGCGCAGGAGCATAAGAACCTCAAACCCAAAGGAGGGGGTTCACGGAGGACTTGCTGGAGGAACAGCTGCTTGGCCTACAGAAGACGATTTAGTGGTTATGAGGAGATTGCTGGCTGTGGTGAAGTTAGAAGAAAGCTGAGAGGTGAAGCAGGGCGCAGAGCCAATTTACAAGAGGCAAACACAGGCGCCCAGAGGCCCCTGGGGCCAGCACAGCCACGTCGGCCTGGCCTTCAGCACCAGGAAAGTACTGGAAGTGGTCTGGGCTTGCCGAGACTCCCCGTATCTGTGTCCCATGAAAGTGCACGTGCCAGAAATGATGCCCTCGTCACAGGCAAGCATCGCTGCGGTGGGCGCGGCACCCAAGTCACTGTCCCGTCGCCACCCTTCACCCAGTTTTCTTGAAGAAGGAGAACCGAAGAGCTTGCGCTTCCAACTCTTGATTTGGTTCAAGACGGTGCTGGGTCTCTGTTGTCCTGATCCCGTGCTATCAGGCGTGCCGCTGGTGGCTGTGTGAGAGCCACAGTGTGTTTGAACCAGCTTTTACATCAAGATGAGGGTTCTAAACTAAGAGTCAACTAGGTTTTATTTAATGCATGGTTAAATGCATGGTTGTCATAGAACATATTCACCTAGCAGTACTGTCGTGAAGGTCAGTACGCTCAGAAATCTAAAACATGGATTGAATGTTTGATATGCGTAACACAGAACATCAATTTCAGTGACTTTAGCTTTGCCTTAAATGCAGGTTGCATATTTGTTACATAGGAGATTCATCGTGCTCTTTGCGCACTGATGTCATCTGAGTTTCTGTTCACCCACAGTTTTCATTCAGTTTCAGTGTATATGTATCACTGGGAAGCCTTTTTGTGCCTGGCCAGGTGATAAATGCATAACGAAAATGTGTCCCAAACAGGAGCTGGGTCTGCGGGTGTGCCTGTTGGTGAAAGCCAGGAGCGCCTCTCGACCGGCTGGCCCTGGAGCTGGCCGCACTGTCCTCCTCATCTTGGAACCATGACTGTCCCAGCTTGTGACTGTGGCCACTTTGGACCATTGTGCTGGTTTTCGTTGTTTCCGTCACATAAAATTTTCTCGAATTTCCCTTCCCGCCCTCCCTGCCTACAAACCTCCAGCTGGGCATGAACAGCCCCTGAGAACAGAGACCGCTGCTGACTCTGTGATTGCCCGGGGAGGCCCGGGGACTTGCGTGGGGCTGAGCCACAGCGGTCATGGAGCGACGGGATCGTGGTGAGAGCAGAGGCCGTCGGCAGGCGGGGCGGGGGTCCGGGGGATGAGTGCGGAGAGGTGGTGGCTGGGCTTGGCAGTTTCCTGATTTCCTGAGTGACCAGAGAGCGACAGGGAAGGAGTCGGAGGAACTGGAGACTTGGCATCGACTGCCCACTGGCCGCTGGGTCAGCCTGCAGGCCCCTCCTGGGCTCTGGGTGTCCAGTCAGTCCCGTCGGGTCGCTGCTCCTGGGCCCTCAGCCAGGGACGTGCTGAGAGCCTTTCCTGCTGCCCTTGCTGCGTTTTCTACGTAGTCTTCCCTCACCCCAGAGCCCCTCCACCCCAGCTCCGCGGAGGGCCTTGCAGACGTGCTCAGGTTTGCCTGGAGCAGGCTCAGCAGGCCGCCCAGCCTGTCCCCTCAAGTCCCCTCCTCGGCCCACTGCTGGAGCAGCCACGGCTCCATCCCTCCTTGGTCTGGCAGCTCCCTGAGAAGGGTGGGCAGAGGTGAGTGAGACCTTGAGTAACTGCGTGAGGATTCTGGCTTAGAGGCCTCCTTCCCAGCTCTCTCTCGAGCCTTCGCACCGTCGACCTCAGTGCCCAGCTCCGTCGCTCTCTGCTTGGAGGATCGTCTCCTTTTCCCAGTTCTCAGTTCCTGACGTTGCTCTGTGTTGTGATGCCTTTTGGTTCCTAGTGCTGAATCGAATGTCTTTAGGTTCTGGGAAGTTGTCTTGAATCATTTCTTTGAATCTCCCCTGCCCCTGGTGTGTGTTGTTTTGTTTTGTTTTTTTCTCTTTGTTTTTAGTATTAGGATTTCCTATCCTGGACCTTTTTAAAATTTTAAAAATCTTTTCCCTCTTGTTTTGTCTTTGCCTTTATCCTACTTTCTGGGAAACTTTTACATTTATTGTCCACCCTTCCTGTTGGGTTTTTCATTTCTGCTATGTTGTTTTTAATGTATGAGTTTTTTGTCCCCTGAATATTCTTTTTTATAGAGTCCTGTTTATTTCTTATTTCTCTGGGAATAATAATACACTTCTAGAAGTTTTTTTCTTTTTTCATAGCCTCCAGTTTGCTGTATTCTTCTGTTTTATGCATTAGAATAGACGTCATAAGCTTTCTTCAGGTCTCTAGCAAGCTTGGATATCTACTTAACATTTAGCAGTAGAGCACTATAAAGCTGAATTGGATTGTAAGCTCCCTGCGGTGGAAGGAAGGGGCTTATCAACTATGGGCTTCAACTAGGGTGGTCTGGATGGGCCTTTTCATTGGGGCATCCCCAAAATTGATATATTTAGGTCACCTCTCCGGGGCTGGTCAGATTTCCCAGAGGGGGTTCTTCTGATCTCATGCCAGGTGGGTATGAGGTGCCTCCAGCGCCTGGAAGCAAGGGCAGGAAGAAGTCTGGGAGGTCGAGTTTTCAGGGCGGTGCCCCTGCCTCACCCCGGGCCTGGTGTCGCGCAAGCTCCTGCATTTGCCGTCGCAGAGGAGGAAGCCCTGGCTCCGCTCAGGGGGGCAGGTGAGGAGCCCTGGGAACATCTGCCTCTTTCTTATCAGCCTTTGAGCCGACCATTCAGTTTTAGCCCAACTTTATCCGCACTTTCGGGAGTTCCCACACCACAAGTTCTTGAGCCTTTGGGGCTCAGTTTTGCAGTGTAAACTAGGTTGCATCCTTGTTTTTCATACTGCCAGCTTAGGATCTGACTTTTTTAGGTCAGCTACATCAGTTTCCACTCACCCATATCCTTGGCAGGATTATATTTTAAACTCCTGTGGCTGTTTTGTCTCCTGTTCTCTTTTTTTTCTTTGCAGATACACATATATATTTATTTAATTGTATTATTAACTGTCTATCTCTGTATAACTACATCTGTGCTGTTGTATGCAGTAGATGGACTGTGTGCATATACTGGGCATGGATGCTGTATGTACACACACACACAAATGCACTGTCATTTTCGTAGGGTTTTGGTTAGAGCTAAGGTTAATGTGTGGTTTCAGTCTGCCATCTGTAACTGAAAGTTCAGATTAACTTTTTGTTTTTTTGTTTTTGTTTGATCATAACACCAAACTCCTTACATGTGCATGGTCTTCAGGTTTGTTGCCCACAAGATACGATCATTTACTGCAACTTTCAAAAACTGAAAGGGGTGTTAGGGGAGAGGAGCCATGGCCTCCTGTTCTGATGGCACCGCTCCCCACCCCCCACCCCGGGGGCGGCAGAACCAAGTCAGACTTAGTGTGCAGAAAACATCTTTCATCCCATAATTAGAAATAAGTCTCACAACACAACGACGACGAAGTCTTACCAAAAAGTCAAACTTGAACACCTAGATCTATCTACTTAATCCATAGGAAACACAGGGGATAGAAGAAGATAACAATGGACAATCAGCAGAATCACTGCAGGCAGACCTCGGGGATGTTTTGGGCTCAGTTTCATACACTGCAATGAAAGGAAGAGTCATACAGATAGGTTTCTCAATGCATATAAAAGTTGTGTTTGCACTATACTGTAAGTGTGCAATAGCATTATACCTAAAAGAAAAATGTACATACCTTAATTAAAAAATACTTAATGGCTAGAAAACACTAGCCATCATCTGAGCCTTGAGCGAGTCATAATCTTTTTGCTGGTGGAGGGTCTTGCCTTGCTTGGTGGTGGCTGCCGGCTGCTGGCTGATCAGGGTGGTGGTCTCTGAAGCCTGGGGTGGCTGCAGCCGTTTCTGAAAATAAGACAATGAAGTTTGCCACATGGACTGACTCTTCCTTTCACGGACAATTTCTCTGTAGCCTGCAACGTCGTTTGATAGCATTTTACCCACAGTAGAACTTCTTTCGAAATTGGAGTCAGTCCTCTCAAAATCGGCCACTGTTTTTAGCAGCTAACTTTAGGCAGTATTCTAAATCCTTTGTTAGAATGTCAACAATCTTCACAGCATCTTTACCAGGAGTAAATTCTATCTCAAGAAACCACTTTCTTTGCTCATCCATAAGAAGCAACTCCTCATCTGTTCAGATTTTTATCCTGAGATTACAGCAGTTCAGTCACATCTTAGACCCCACTTCTAATTCTCGTTCTCTTGCTGTGTCCACCACATCTGCAGTTCCTTCCTCCACTGAAGTCTTGAGCCCCTCAAGGTCATCCATGAGGGTTGGAATCCACTTCTTCCAGACTCCTTCCTGTTCATGTTGACATTTTGACGTCTTCCCATGAACCACAGATGTCCTTAATGGCGTCTAGGTTGCTGACTCCTTTCCAGAAGGTTTTCAGTTTCCTTTGCCCTGATCTGTGAGAGGAACCACTATCTACTGCAGCTATAGCCTCGCGAAATGTATTTCTTAAATGGTAAGACTTGAAAGTCAAGATGGCTCCTTGATCCATGGGCTGCAGGATGGATGTGGTAGCAGACATGAAAACAACATGAACCTCATTGTCCATCAGAGCTCTTGGCTGATCAGGTACCTTGTCAGTGAGCAGTGATATTTGGAAAGGAATCTTACTTTCTGAGCGGTAGGTCTCAACGGTGGGCTTAAGATAGTCAGTAAACCATGCGGTAAACAGATGTGTTGTCATCCAGACTTTGTTGTTCCATTTATAGAGCACAGGCAGAGTAGATTCAACATCATTCTTAAGGGCCCTAGGATTTTCAGATGGTAAATGAGCATTGGTTTCACTTAAAGTCACCAGCTGCAAGAGCCCCTAACGAGAGTCAGCCTGTCCTTTGAAGCTTTGAAGTCAGGCACTGACTTCTCCTCTTGAGGTATGGAAGCCCTGGATGGCATCTTCTTCCAGTAGAAGGCTGTTTGTTCTGCGCTGAGGATCTGTTGTTCAGTGGGGCCACCTTCATGAATTACCTGAGTTCCATCTTCTGGATAACTTGCTGCAGCTTCTCCATCAGCACTTGGTGCTTCACCTGGCACTTGTCGGTCACGGAGGCGGCTTCTCTCCTTCAGCCTCGGAACCAGCCTCTGCTGGCTTCACGCTTTTCTTCTGCAGCTCCCTCACCTTTCTTGGCCTTCATAGAATTGGGGAGAGTTGGGGCCTTGCTCGGGATTAGACTTGGGCTGGAGGAAATGTCGTGGCCGGGTTGGTCTTCTCTCCAGACACTAAAGCTTCCTCCGTATCAGCAGTAAGGCTGTGTCTGCCTTTCTTAGCAGCCGTGCGCTCGCCGGGGCAGCACTTTTCCTTTAAGAGCCTCCCCTTTGCTTTCACAACTTGGCTGTAACCGGCCCAGGGGCCGCACCCCGGCCCTCCGACACGCCTTCCTCGCTAAGCCTGATAGCGTGCAGCGAGAGGCGCGGGTCACGCTCTGCACTTTGCATATAGCTGAAGTTTTCCGTAGTAAAATTTTTTAAAGAGGACGGACACAGAAAGATAGCCACTGAGTAACCCAGCTCATTGATACGAAAGTGGAGTCCACTGAACGAGTACAGGTAATTGATGTCGAAACCCTTTCATGATTGGAAAGAGGTGACTGGAGAGCGAGCGGGCATCAGACACCTGCAAGGGGCCGAGAGGCACTGTGAGGACCACCGTGTGCCTGCACGTCCTGCCGCCCAAGAAGGTGTGGGCTGAGCTCTTTGTTAAGGCAGGTTTTCATGGGTCCATGTCACGAGGAATCAGAGCTGCAGGCTTGCCTTAGCATAAGTAGGGCGGCGATGGCTGCTGCTGTGGCAACACGCATAGGCTCCAGCATATCGTTGTGGGTATATTTCGAAAGTAAGTCTCAGAAAAAAGATGATCTCTATAAGAGGAGGTACTTTTACATACAAAAATGAAAGTATTTCCCTTTCGTTATGCACACTAGGAGTATTAGTATTTTAGGGGATAATGATTATAGTCAGAGTAAAACTTAATGTTTCAAAAGGTACTGACTTCTAATTCTTTTCCTTGCTGGATAAAATCCTGTCAGATGCCACGCTTGCAGACCACAACCATAAAACTACAGCCGTAACGCACAAAGCAACAACCTGAAGGCACGAAGGAGTGAACAGAGCAGACAGAATCCACACTCACATTATCAGAGGTACGTGGAGTGATTTCCCATTTTTGTGGCTTTTAGCTGGGAGCCAGGTGTAGTTGGCACACCCAGTGTGAAGAGGGTGACAAGGGGCGCCGGTGGGAAAACGAATGTGTTTCTGCTCTTAGAAGATTGTATCCAGAAAAGTGCAGCTACTGGAGAGAGAGGGAGAATTTTAGAAAAGAAGGAACCAGAGAAGAGACCCCCAAATTCCGTTTGTCTAACTCCCTGGCCAGCACCCCTGAACAGCACCTGAATGAAGCAGAACAGTTCAGCTAAAGATGAAGACGCAGCCTGAGATGAAAGCTACCAGTCAAGAAACATGCAAAGACTGAGTTTGCAACTCAAGTCACATCAACTGCATTTTGTTGCTGATCCAGATTATTAGCAGCTTGTCTCCTAATGTCTAGAATTAACACCCAAAATTACCTGACACATGAAGAACAAGGAAAATGGAGGACATTTTCAAGAGAACAGGAAAATCAACTGCGACCCACCTCAGTAGATCAATGGGTGTCATCTAAAATGTAGCATAGAGAGGAGAATGTTTGGGATAAAGTGTTAGATGTAACCAGATAGTGTGACGTATGTGTATTCAGAGTTCTAGAAGGGGAACAAACAAGAGAGGCAAAAAAGATAAAGAGCAACTCCGGGAGCGGCAGTAGAAAAACAAGCTGTCACAGGTGGGGCAGGTTTTGAATTCATTCCGACCTCACATCAGAAACTACGGACCCAGGAGAGAGTGAAATAGCCACGTCTGAAGTGACAGAAGAAAGAAACCGTCAAGCAGACTTCTATGTCGAGTGAAAATATGCTTCCAGAATGAAAGCAAAATAAAGACATTTTCAGATAAAACTAAGAGAACATGTGGCCAGCAGACCTGCACCATAAGAAATGATAAAGGAAGTTCTTCAAACTGAGAGGAGGTGACATCTGAGGGAGGCTCACATCCTCGAAAATCGACAGAGAGCATCTGAGATGGTAAATACACCTCGGTATTTGTACAGACACCTATGTGCATTATATAAATACATCTCAGAGCTGAGGAAATACAAAACTTTCTTTGCTGTTTGCTTCTCTAAAGATTTTTATGATATATGTGACATCCTCATAATATGTCTGATGTGGGTTTATAGCACGCACCTACAGGTGTGACGTGAGAGGAGGGGGTATGGACATCTGGTTGTAAGATTTCTACGTGTTACATGAAATAATAATTGACTGCAAATGGACTGTGCAAAGGGGATAAATTGTTACCCCACAACAATCAATGAGACAGTTACATAGAGAAGTGTAGCTTAAAAAGCAATAGGAAAATGGTAACGGAAAAATTCGGTTACAATTTGAAATATTTCATATTCAAATAATACTAAAAAGGCATGAAAGGAAGAACAGAAAACAGAACAGTAGAAAACAAACAACAGGATGGTTTACCCAAACAAAACCATGGCAACAGTTTCATCGAACATTAATGCACTGCACATTTCAAATAAAAGGCAAAGGGTGTCAGAATGGATTGTAAACAGCGTAAACCAACTATGCTATATACAGGAGATGCACTTTATATTTAAAGGCACAGTTAGGTTGAAAGCAACTGGATGGAAAACATACACCACGCACACAGTTAAGCATAAAGAAGGCTGGTGTGGCTGTATTAATATGAGATAAAGTAGGTGTTTCAAGACGAAAAATGTCGTAAGAGATGAAGAATTTTTCATAATTATAAAATGGTCAGAAGGACGTAATTCTACATGTGTCTGGCCTAATAATAGAGCATTAAAATGCATGAAGCAAAAATTGACAGAATTAAAGGGAGAAATGTGCGATTCCGTTATTCTCCTATTTGGAGAGTTTTAAACTCCTAGGCAATTGATACAACTAGACAAAAAAATCAGGAAAGACATAGGTTCTGAGTAATACTATTAGCTACCTTGATCTGAGCGACATTTATGAAACACTACACGGCAGCTGTAGGGTGGGTACACGCACTTTCTTCAGTTCCATGGAACATCTGCCGGGATAGACTGACCATACACGGGGCTGTAAGACAAATCTAAAAATAACAGCATATAATCATACAGAGAATTAAATTAGAAGTCAATAAAATATTTAGGAAAACTAAATATTTGGAAGTTAAACAGCACACTTCTAAATAACCCGAGTCGAGGAGGAAATCACCAGAGACTTTAGAAAATATTTTGAACTGAATGGAAAGCAAATGAACGGAATGAAACATAAAACATGAACATTTGGGGGATGCAGCTAAAGGAACGCTTGGGGGAGAGTTACGGACTTTACATGCTTGTGTGAGATAAGAAAACAGATGTGAACGGACGACCTACGATCCCGTGGTAAGAAGGGAAAAGGAAGCCCCACGCGGTGGGACGAAGGACAGTAAGGGTGGAAGGTGGTCGGGAGGGTTCTGAGCTGCCGCCGCATCCAGCCTCCGGCTTCAGCTCTGCAGATGCTGGGAAAGCTCTTCACCTTTCAGTGCATCTGTTTACTCATCTGTGTAGCAAGTGGTCGGGCTCAGATGACACACACAGTGCTCTAGATTTCTAGGTGCTTCCGAGGCTGAAAAGGAACAGGAGTGGGATTTTAACCATAGGTATGTACTGGCAGTTGCTCAGTAAAGATGCTGAATACATGAAGCCTCAAAATGCGATCACGTCTCCAAGCTATGAGATTGACTGGTTTGTGTTCTCTCAGTACTCAGGAATGTATTCCAGGGACATAGATGGGACACAAACAGTTGGTTCTGCCTCATGCACAAGACCGTTGACTTACCTGCTGGTGACTTTGTTCTCGCAGTCACTGCAAACCAGAGGTAGGAGGTCCAAGTTGATTTCTGTTTGACTTGCTCCTGAGGCCCTTGGAAAATCATTGTCTTTGTTCTTTGGGTCTATTTCCCCTTATGAGTTGTCTGCATTATTTTTAAGATTTAATCAGACACTCAGCAAAGTGAAATGTTTTCTGCCTCAAGATAAATTCTGGTAAGAGAGGCACAAGGAGCATCTCTAATATGCCCCCAGCTCTCTTTAAATAAGGTTCTTTCTTTAAAGTTACTGGATTCCTAAAATAACAATTTAGAATATGGCTCTGATGTGCAGGAGGAAGCACATCACTGAAATCTCAGACTTTAATAGATCGCCATCCTTCTGAGTAGTACTGGACCGTCTCAAGTTAAGTTCTCCAGACCGGCCCCCAAGAGGCCGCCCCGTCGGACACCCCAGGCAGCTACGCGGGGCAGTTCTGGACCTGTGGGGTTCAGTGGGCTGCCTGGGCCCTGCGCTCCTCCGGTTGCCAGTTAGGGGGTGTGGCCAGAACAGGACGTGCTGAGCAGAGTATCTGGAGGAAAACGCACATTGGAACGAAACACCTCCAGTTTGCCAACGGGCAGCGTTAACATATTTTTTGGCCAGAATGCCAGAGAAGCAATGCTCATAACTTGAATTTAATCACAAGGAAACATGAAACAAGCACAACTTAGGGACATTCCACAAAATCCCAAACTAAGCGTCTCCAGAGGGTCGAATCACAGAAGACGACCAGGCACTGTCCCAGGTTAGGGTCCTGACAGTTACCTGTGAT
Organism: Platanista minor; assembly: GCA_004363435.1. Lineage (NCBI taxonomy): Eukaryota > Metazoa > Chordata > Mammalia > Artiodactyla > Platanistidae > Platanista > Platanista minor. Next base: position 1,521 of record RJWK010006827.1, on the reverse strand, counting down.
GCATGGTCCTGGGTGGGGTCCTGAACCAGGAAAAGGACGTCAGCAGACACTTGGTGACGTTTGAATAAGATCTGCAGATGCATTAGTAATCCTATCAGTGTGAATTTCCTGGTTTGGGTCATTGTGCAGTGATGAATATTTGGAGAAGTTGGGTGAAGAGAAGGAATACGCAAATTCCTTTATACTATTTTTGAAACTTTTTTGTAAGTCTTACCTTATTTAAAAATGAAAAGTTTTAATTTTTTCAAAAGAAAAATACAACTTTCAAATCAGTGTATATTGGTGAGGAATTAAAAGAACAGTAGAAACAATTTGCGGGGAGGCGAAACACAAAAAAGAGAAAGTGGAAAATGTGAACACGAAGGTAAGTATATTTTTAAACGAATTGACACAATGTCACAAACTAATGTTTTCAGATAAAATAGAACCTCAGATTAGAACAACAACAACAATTGCGTCTGTACGGTATTTCTGGGTCCTAAAGGATAAAGATTCATAAAGGTTGAAAGCAAAAGAATGCCAGGCCCAAAAAGAAAAAAAAAAAAAAAAATGCCATGAAAAATATTGATGAAAAAGAAAGCTAGTAGTGCTAATTTGTTATCAAATGACACTTTAAGGCAAAATGTGCTCAGGAATAAAACTAGCTACTACATAGTGAAAAAAGTAATAATTTGCCAGGAAGATAAAAGAGTTCTAAATTTAGATCCACTTAATAATATAACCTCAAGGTATATAATTTTAAAGTTGCTGAAATCCACAATCAGATTGGTAGATTTTTAACACATTTTTTTCAGTATTAATGGATTAAGTAGGCAGAATAATTATACAATTTAAAGAAAATTTGAAAAGCACAATTAGAAGACAATCTGGCAGAAACTTATAGACGCTTACATTCATTCATTAGAGAATTGACCACATAGTAGCCACAAAGCATGTCTCAAGAAATAATCAGTGTCAAGTTCCCTAACCACAATAAAATTTTATTATTATAGAAATTGGTGATGAGAAAATAACTTTTAAAACCCCATACACGTGTGAGAATGCTAGAACAGATTTCTGAAGAACACATTGGTCAAAGAAGAAGCCATCACAAAAATTAGAAAAAAATCGAGAGCTGAATACTAATGAAAAATTCTACACCAAAGTGTGAGATGCAGCTGAAGACAAACTTCAAGAGGAGGAGATACCGAACGTGAGCCAAGCGTCAAACTCAGAAGGTAAAAGGAAAAAGTTAATGATCCCAAAGAAAATAGAAACAGAGATACAACAGGGACAGCCAGGTCCAAAGGCAGGACAGAGACAGGCCAGGTGGATGGCGTGAGAAGCAGAGACGGAGCCCGGAAACAAGGGGGAAACAGGAAACATAAACCGCTTTTTAAAACGAGATGGTTCTGTGATCAAGCTGAGCCCCTGGCCCTGGATTTGATGGTCAGTGGGGAGGGCGGACATCCAAGCCAGCAAGATCCGCACAGCCCCTTCGCCCGGTCCTGTCGCTTCACACAGAACCTGCATCCTCGTCAG